>JAQFZW010000930.1:0-37604 GCA_034687055.1 Heteromurus nitidus | reverse complement strand
ATTTCACCTGGACCCAGTAAAACATTAATTTACATGCATTCCAAAATTTCCAAACCAATTTCTACTTTCTGAAGCGTGTAGATCAAGTTACATACATTTTATTAAATATCCATACAGGGCAAATATCTACAGAATTTCACCTTACTTATTTACTAAATCCAACTAAAGTCTTTAGGCTTCTATCGATTACATAGGCCATTTCCACTGGGTTGGAGGCGGTGTCGTCTTCAAGGGCTCCCAAGCCTTCCATTCTACCATTTTCCTAGCAAGCATTAATTCATTCTCTGCTTGAATGATAACTTCTTCGATCTGCCCGCACCCAATTTTCTTTTCTAGCTCTGCAACATTTGATTCCTATAATTCGATTAAACAAACACAAAATTAATCCTGGAAATTATCACAGAAAGGAACGTTTTATTTATTTTTCAGTGCATTCTTTTAATTGCATTCTTACCGATTTGACTAGGGCTGCTCGCTGGTGAATAATTTGTTCAGTGTATTTCCGGTAAGCTGCATCAGCAGGAATTTTCTGGAGTGCTCGAAGCGTCTTGCTGTACAATACTCCGAGCGAATAATGGGGATTCTTTGCCACCGCAATCCCAGTCAAGCCAGTGAACTAGAATTTGTTACAAATATATACCAGAAAATTATTTAATTACTTGAATTAATTAAACACTCCAGATGTAGACGATATTTCACATTTTTAATGCACTAGCTTAGCTCTTACCTTTTTCAAAACTGTTCCAGTAACTTTAGACGCCATTTTGAAGCCAAAACCTCACTCGATTTTATTTAGCAAAAGCAATAACAAACTTTGGAAGTGGTAAACTTCCTACAAATTCATCATTATTCGTTTTTTGATAAATTACGAAAAGGTAAACAGAAAAAGCACCTGGACGTACTTTTGTGTATATTTCTAAGCACAAAACCAAAAGTCCGTACAAATGTTCCCAGACCAAATGCACCAGCAGACATGCAGCCAAAGGATCGGCGGCTGCAGCTGATCACGATATGTTTTTGTGTATACATTCCTCATTTGCATACATCAGTATATGGTGTGGGAGAACAAAACACACTTTTTGAGTGTTTTGATTGTTGATTTTGGTTTGTTGATTGATTAAAAAATGTAAGTAAATTTGTCATTTATAATTGTTTCTGTTTGAATCGCAATAATTATCGTTAATTTTCATTATATTGTTTTGAAATAGCGATCAAAATGGCTGGTGGAGCTAAATATGAGCAGACTGGAGGCGTGAAGCCGATGAATATTGGAGGTCGTGTGGCTAAGGAAAAGGAACGACTCCATGGAATGACCACGGAGGAAAGGGCCTGGAGAAAGAGATGGCTCATGGATCAAAACTTGACCCCGAACGAACCCAAAATTGTGCCAGCGTTGAAGAAAGAACTTTTGAATCCGTTGAGGAGATTGTACAGGTTCCCTCTGGACTATTTTTTCATTCGTGCAGTGAGCCCTGTGACTGTAAGGATCATTCCAGTATTAATTATTTAAATACATGCTTATTGGATGTTACACAGTTAAAAGACGATGGTATTTTTTTGCTTTTATCTTTAGGGCCCGGCGTGGGCTGGAGTGTTCAGATTTTACACTGGAAGAATTTTCTTGGGCGTGTGGGGCGCTTTCGCAATGATTTACTATTTCAAATATAATACAAACGTAAGTATCATCGACAGTAACGGTTTATGGCGATGTTTCTCCCAGGCTTATGACATGATGTTCGTGATTGTTTTGGAAATCTAGACTTGGGAAGGGAAAGGTAGATGGAGAATTACTGAGAGCAAGAAAGCAGTTTACCCAGGAGAGCCTGGTTATCCGTATGTTGCACCTGTGCGAGAACCACATCAGTTCCATGACCGGAAGTTTGGGGAATCCATTTTTGCGCCTAAATTTCCCCAGTACCAAACCCAAGAGAAGTGAAATGTTGGTTCGTTAGCATATATACAATTCACTAAAAACTTAAATGCATGAGCGGAGCCGGACATCGTCGTGAGACGCATTTATAGAAACAAATGTATGAAATAAATGAGTTATATTCCTCGTAGTCAGCTGAACAGCTTACTTATTTTGTTCGTTTATAAAAATATTATTAAAGGCTGTTTACAAATTGTATGATAAATGTATAAAATAGTTCTTTGTAGAGTTTAAAAAGGTAAAATGCAATATAAAACACTTTCGAGGAACAAAATTAACTGGTGGTATTTAAACACTTTTGAGATTTTTCATTTACAAGAATAGGGGGAAACTATTTCATGAAACAAAATAATTACTGCAGATTGCAGATAACTAGAGCAATTGGAAATTGAAATACTACTACTAAACGAAGATTGATCTTCATATTGTAAAACTTGTGCTGATTTGATTGATTGTATCACTTTGATTTCTTGTCTCGTAAGGCTATCACGTATCTTTGGGCGGCTTTCAAGGGTGGCGAGAATCCCTCAGCATAAGTTGAATCTTCGAAAAGAACTTCATACTCATCATTTGGCGTAATAGGTTGTGCGTTGATGATGGCCTTGTAGAAGCAGGTAGTTTGTGGATAAAGCGCCATTACTATAAGAAAGTGAAAGCAGTATTAATATTATTATTAATCACATTTTGTTCTACATACAAACGTAACGTAAATCACAAAAACCGTTTTCATCAAATTTCGTGGTAGCCACTTACCAACGCTATCCTTTTTGAACAATGCTTCCGGGTCGGTATCCGGATTTGCCCTCATCAATGGCAACGGGATAACTCTCCGCCGGCTTAGAGTGAACCTTTCCTTCTGCTCTTCATCAATGTCGTCCACATCATACTTACCGGTGGACGCATTATATTGAACAACTTCAGCCAGTATCCAGTTTGAGCTATTGTCTACCTCAGTAGATCTTTGAAGTGCAGCAACAACGTCTCCAACCTTGGCGATGTAGTTCAAATCTGCGGGAATTGCACCGCAGAGTGGGGGTGGCTTTTCACCAGGTTTGCCAATCCACAGTGGCATTGTTTGGGCGGATGAATGAAGAGCTTTCATCAATGTTCCTCGTCTGAAGGTCTCCTTATTTCCAGAATTTTTGGCGAGGATTCGTCGCTCATTTTTTATCGCTCGAATCTCATAAAGTTTGTCGAGAGCTGCGCGAATTATTTTCTCTTCTCTTTCGGCCTCTACTAGGGCAGTTGGGTAAAGATTTTTCAACTTTTGCTGCAACAGTCATCCAAACAATTTAGCAAGTAAATATAATGCCATTGTACTTCCAATTAAAATGTTATCACATGGATCAAGCAACGCCACATGCTTACTTTGTTCCCTTGTGTTAGCTTCTTTTCATCCTGTTTGGCCTTCCCGTGAAGTTTGTTAATGGCCATGACATTTCCCCCAGCACTGTTGTGTGCGGTGCGCAAATCGCTGACAATTAGATTGTAGACACCCTTCATGCGGTCCTGCCAAAATATAAATAAATGAATTTCTCAAGCATGAATGTATAAGCTTTCCTTTAAATTTTGCACGAGTAGTGCAGAATGGCATTTCATTACATTCAATACCTGAATTTGTGCTGCAAGAGCGGTATCTGCTACCGCTGTCGGATTTACTGACGCATTTGGCATGTTGCAGTCTTTTCCGAGATCAAGTTAGTGGGATAATTGAGATATTTTTTCTGATGTTACAATGTTCTATAAGTAATTCATTCGGTCTAGGGTTATGGCTCCACTCCTGTCTTCCTTAAGCGATCTTTATCTTTATTGGAATTTGTCTGGAAATGCTGCGGCTGAGTATCTGGTGCTGAGAACTCGTCCAGCGTATAGGATATGTCCCCACACCACCAAGACGCTCAGAAAGCAAAGCTGTAAATATTTATACAAAGTTAGTAGGTTTACAAATTAAATTAGCAAGACCTCGTTTTTCGCATCCAGCTAGTGTCCAGATTTCATTATAAACATGCGCTATGTGCATATGGCGTGGTATTGTTTGTTTATATTTATGAAAAAATGAGTTTCATTTTCCATTACAAAGGTTCCATCTTCCAATCTTAAACAGATTGTGTTGACCTGAAACACTGCTAATGAACTAAAGTATAGTATTTACATAATGATAAGAAGCTTGCATCCCGCACCAGCTGCACCTTTTAAAACAATTCCTAACATGATATATAGCAGAATATGCGGTACCTGTAGTGTGAATATTGTGTAATACACTAAACCATTAACACTGTCATTGTCTGGTCAAAAAATCATTTAAAAGAAAATCTCTCACAGTATGTGCACAAAAAAGGTTATGACGCCACTGGTCTGGACGTATGGACCCCTCAAACTCAGACGAGAAGTGAAATGCGACTAGGACTACATTAAATTACCAACATTGCAAAAATACTTTCCGGGTAGGGGTATATCAAATTAACACGAATACGAAATCAGGAAACTTGAATGATGATGTATATGATACTCGACGGCATTTTCAATTCCAGCAGACTGCTAAAGTCATAATTCATACACGATGTGCCGTGATCATATCCCAGAGTTCGTGTCTCGCACACGACACCACTACATGGAGCAGAGATTTCACAGGTCATCACAATTTATAATTGAAAAGAAGCTATAAGATATCCGTGCTAATATGCTTTTATTAGGTATGTCATCTTTCCTATGTTTTCGTATGTTTAATCACCCTCTGGAATGCGTAAGTAAAGATTAGGAAATGACCTTTTGCTTTCAAGCTGAGACGCCGACGACGCCGTATCGATCGTGTCGCACAGAAAAACATTAGGTGCGAATACGAGTTCCAACTGTGGACATACAAGAGAGATATATCGGTATTGGGATCTACTGTATTCACCAGTTGCATATGGGCATATGTGTACCAAAAACAATTTGTAGTGAGTCTGAACTACAGAACTGAAGTCTTTGTCTCTCTCGGCAGATTCAGACCCAAGGCGTAGACACAGATTCGTACTCTGGATGTCATTTCCTAAACAAAAACTTAAATCCCTATTTCTTTTTACAACTTGCAACGTTACTTGCAACCTAAATATATCTAATCTCTAAGCAAGAATGTATTTTTAAAATGGAAAATGGAGCATAAAAGGCAAATACAGTTAGAGACAATGCGTATACATTTCTTGCGTTGAGAGCTAGGTACCTATAAGCCCAACCCCACACACCATGCATAATATCGAAATTCGTTTGAGAAATAGAAAATGTGAGTGTATGCGATATGATATGGACCTGTCACAGGTCGACATTGTGGTTGAGTAATGTGAAACAGTAAATGCATATCGATGCATAATATGCTATGCATATGTGGTGATAATGATAATCATTTCATGAACATCTAACGATAAGTTTATCCATAAAACCATAGTTCTTCTCCGTCTCTTGCTACTCATCTTCCATATCTTTTTCGGGAGTCAGCAAGCAGCTAGCTTTGTATGCTTCTGGAGTAGGGGAACATGTACATATTACGTAATCACTTTTTTGGCCATTTTTTACCCACCCACCCACCTGAATAATATAAACGGCCAATTTCCCCATTTACCTTAACATTAGGGGTAAGCTTCCGATGACCTGCCCACCCACCCAACGGGATTAGCTAATATGTATACGTTCCCTAGCTGGAGAGATATCTTTGTTGTGCTTGCATTCTTGGTAGAAAGCAAGAAGCAAGATGTTCACGCTCATGTCACATGCAATGCAATTGTTTCATTATCTTTGGTTGTGTGTTGCTGGAAATACATACTTTCGATTGTCTTCCCATTTGCGTGGGTAAGTTGATTAAAAATTAAATTAAGGTAACAAGATAAATATCCAGTCGGTCTTCTCTTTGTCTTGCACAAACACACCTTCCCATATTTTAAACACCAACAATACGGAACTTTTGTAAACAGAGTATTTTTATCATTATCACATTATTATATGCATTAAAGATTAAACAAAAGCAGCCTTCCAGTCGGTTAATCGGTTCGGTATGGTTTAATTAACAAAATACGTGAGGTATATATAGGGGAACACAAGCACACAAGTGACAAGCTAGCTACCTAATCGTAAGATATCCATCTTATCTTCCACGTACAACGTAAAAGTCAAATTGATATTGATACAAATACCAATACGTCATCAAACAAGTCAATCAATAGTGAGTTTAGGATGATATCAGCTAAATTTTAGTCCCAGAAATTATCATTAACAGCAAATACGAATACGAGTGAAGTCTACTTTTCTTTTTAGTCAATCGTAAACTTACTTACACGATCGACGCCTCGGTCTCATTACAATTTTGCTTTCGGAATATTTAAAGTACTTGTCGTAATGTGCTACGCATGCGGATGCAGTTAAATTAAAGCAGTGTAAATTCAATGTTGAATGTTGCACAACAATTTAACGTGACATCGGTGACATCGTGTATTTGTTTACATTTTAAATGCACCCAGACCGGCCAGACCAGATGCCACAGCACAACGCTTTGACGTGACATTTTTTTGCGAAGAACTAATGTCTGTTTTTGTGCAAGCAAGTGTCGCCAAAGTGCAAGTTGTCTACCCCAACCCACCCCAACAAAATTGAGGAAAATGCAAATTTGAAATTGCAAAATTACTAATTTGTGACTTGCGATTTGTTGGTGAAGTCCTAGTCACTAGTAAGTCAAATGTCGGATTCGACTACAAACAACAAATTGTGTATTTTTACATGACAGGACAGATGTATGGTCTTCGACAGGTGACAGTGACCCCCACAACTCCAAACTCGGGAGGAAATTCGTTGTATTTTATATTTCAAGACAAAAAAAATCGCTGAAGATGTGTCGAGCAGTTATTTTGATCGTGTACTTATTGTTTTGCTGCTGTTTTAATGGGAATATTGGGAAAAGAAACGTTTTTACAAGGTCATAAACATCCAACGTCCATCGGTCCATCTCAGCGACGTCAGCGAGCGAGTCAACAGTTGACGGTAAGCAGTTTCAAAAGTATGTTATTATACCACCTCTGTCACTGTGGTTAATGGTTAATGTTAATAGTTTGATGAGAGTATAGTCAACTCAATAGTCCATACTACAATAGATGCTTTCCAATGCAATGGTGATGTATTAGTATCATTAATTTTCCCCTTCATCCTTCAATTGCCAATAACTAATGTAACTTCACACTTCAATATAAGCACGATCAGACAGCTGATGCTTAAACTTAATGTGAAGTTCTTGGATGAGTTATGAATTTCAGAGCACTGAGCAGAGCAAACACCTTCACGGTTGATGTGAATGCACAATTTTTCAGTTATTATTGTTAAATGTGGAGTGCATCGTGTCTCTGTCAAATGCTGACTGCCATCGACATTAAATACCTTTCCGTCCAGGAATAATCCTACCTTATTCATGCACCCTACTGTCCCTACTGCCTGTCATCATCTGTCACTCCCTCACTTCACAACTCGCACCACACCTGACTGACAAACTGACATGAATTTACAATACAATTTATTTTAATTAACTTACCGCTTTCACAATGGTGTCTGCAGTCTTTTTCGGATAATAGAATGAAACCATTATCCTCGATCACGGCAGCAGCAGGTGGCAGGTGCGATGTGGTTTTGCACAATTGATGGTCCTAATGCCTGCTAATTTTCCTCTAATTCCCACAAATGTTCTGCTTTGAGCAACAATTAACACATACCACCTAAATTAAATTATTTTGGTGGTATATTTTTTAGTTTGGGCTGACTGGACTGTGCTGGACATTAGACATTCCATTTGTTGTGGTATCCGTTCCAGGTTTTTTGTGTTGTTTACACTTTTTGTTTGGCTTCTTTGGACAAGTGGGGGAGGTGAATATTTTTGCTGACAAGTAAGTCAGGTGGGATCCAAGCAGTCAGATGAAAACAAGTGAGCACGCCACACCTTCTTTTTGTCCAGGGAAAATTCAAAGCGTTTCTATACTAGAAAGGGTGAAGGGGTAGATTAGATACATCATAATAATACGAGAGAGAACTGCTGCTGAAAGAACAAGTGGAGAAATATGTGCTGGAGAATGAATTTCGCAGTCAGTTCACAACAGTGTGTAGTAGTGTAGGAATCAGCAGTATACGAGAAAGGAGTAAAGTGAAAAGATTGAAGGATCAATATAAGCTCCAGTTCCAGCTTCACATGTGTGTATTTATTGCGTGTGTATATCATCTGTAAAATCTTCCAGGATCTGCTGTTATTCTATGCATGCGTCATCGCTGGTGGAAAGGAGGAAAAAGCACTTTCCCATTCCAGGCTTTCTACTTCACTTGATTTGAGAGAGAGAGAATGTGACGGGAACTTTTTCCATTTCCGTTTTCTCCAGGAGCTCCCACTCCTATCGTAATACCCGTTTTCCATTTGGAAAAGCCCTGCCGTAAGGGTTTCGAGTTGGACGTGACAAAATATTTTCACTGGAGTGGCAGCACGTATATCCAGCAAGTTAGGTATGCATATTCACATATATATTTTGTACTTCTTCTCTCGGATCCCTTTCCAAATGTAATAAAATGAATGACTGGAATTGCTGGAAATACTGGAATTGTACAAAGTAAAAGGGAACGATAGGATAGAAAGAATTTAAGTGAGAGGAGTGTACTTATCATCTAGATTTTTTAAGAATGGATGCTGCTCAATGACTTTGGATCTCTGGAAAAAAGTCTAGGACGGTCTTGACTTTTACCCTTATAAAAAGTATGTATAGAGTAAGGCTGCTTTCACCCTGACCGACTTCACTCCGAAACCTATAAAAATACAAGCACGATGTGTATTGTGGTTATATCTTTAAAATGTAGGAAGCGATGATGTGCTCTTGCTCTACTTGGAACATATTAAATTTACTTTGTACTTAGAGAGATAATTGTATATAATTTCTTTGTGATATCGTTAGTATACAAAAGTGAGTGGATTCTTTGATGTTTTGTGTTTAATTAAATTTCTAATGTAGATGGAATTGAGAGATACAAGACTCAATCCGTAAGGTGGTTTCCGCAAACTAGGATTCATTATATTTCGTTACGGCACGTGTAGACGTGTACAGTCGAGTTGTATATAAATACTGAAGCATGTAATTAAATTATGCATTTCCACTGTCGTTGTGTCTAATGTGTGTGTATAATAACCTTCATATTTAAAAGTTTGCTGTGCTAACGTCTTAAATCTTAGGGTTCATTGTTAGAGATTGTGGACAGATGCCCGCTGAACACTGAAAGATATTATAATGGTTTAAAGTTTAATTATTTCAATTTATTCGTGAGAGGGGAAACATGCAAATACTGAAATTCTCAGAAAACGCTAAGTTTGATTATATTTTCAAGTATGTACTAAATTTTATAGTTTATGGTGAATTTGCTCAAGTATTGATGGGTTGGGTTCTTGGGTTTATATTGCTTGAGAAAGTTAGGGTGAGATTATAGTAGTACAGAGAAGGACAATTTTGTTTGGTGTTAAAAGTGTAGCTTAATGTGAATATGTGGAAGGTGTTCACATGTACATTTTAACTGCACAAAATCCGTGCATGATAATGGTACCACCGTGAAATAATTAATTATATAAGATAAGTATTTACATAAACTTCTTTTCTATCCTCTGCAGGTGAAAATATTTGAAAAGGAGAGCAACGTTTGAAGAAAGTGATATGTCTACTTTGTAAGCCAAGTAATTCGTAAAGGCAACGCCTACATTTTGTGTGACGGCAGGTGAACCTCCACAGTTCGAGACATCATGAGTGGGTGTCACCAAATTCTTACCGGAGCTGTTAACACCGGTGACAGATCCTTCTGTCTCGGGAATATTGACAGCGTTTCGTTTATTGTAAGGATGTAGATGTTGGAGAATTGTATGAATATGAATGGAGACGTCACTGATTGATAAATCATAAATCTAACAAATTATGTTTCTTTTTAGGCCTACGCGTCTGGGTGTAATCTTGTGATTCTCTCATTTGATTTTCAACGAGTTCAAATCATCCCTGGTGATGTTCAGATTAGTTGTGTGCACTGTTCTTCCGAATCAGGAAAAATTGCCGCAGCTTATCAAAACAAAATTAAGATATTTGAGCCGTCATTGTCGTCAAGCCCAGAACACCCTAACCCTGTAAGTTTGTTTTAACTTGACCAGTTTCTAAAGAAGGTAATTATATGAATTACTGGATGATATAAACTTTTTTCTGGCAGCTTTTCAACTACCGTTGGGATGAAACCTCAATAATAGAATGTGATTGTCGAGTAAATTCTTTATCATGGGATCAGGAAGGCATTCGTTTGCTTGTTGGTGGAACTTCCCTTCAGATGTGGAAAATCTGTCGGAGGATAGATTTAATTATTGGAGATTCGTCTTCCCTAAATTCCGACAGAAAGAATCATGGGAAACATCATTGGGAGTGTGTTTGGAAGTGTACAACAGCAACAGAAGTTCATTTTCTCAGTTTTTCGCCTGATTCCTGTTTGTTTGCAACTGCTGGAAGGTTTGATCGACTTGTGAAGGTCTGGTACCCCGTGAGCAGTAAGTTATTGATAAATAGATTGAAATTAGTTTAATATTTTTATGATGTGGAGAGGATAGAAACTTAATTATAAAATTTGTTCACAGGGCTATCGCCAACACCGGATAAACTGACCTACGATTTTGTGTATCTTGCACATCCCCGTGCAGTTACTGGATTTGCATGGAGGCAAACCAGTAAATACATGCCTAAGTACGTGAATTTTAATATTAGCAGCGTTGTTGCCTCAAGATCAGTATAATTAGAATCAGTATAACCACTACTGTATAAATATGTTCCATGATTTTATTTTAATTCATTTTAGGGGAGCGGTTTTTAACGCTCTTATTACAAGTTGCTTGGACAAGATCTGTCGAATATGGACTGAAACCGTTTTACCAGAAGATACATTTAATGTTAACGTAAATCGAGATCTTCAATCAACGGATCCGAAATTTCATCGTTCTCATAAGCATCGAATTATGAAAAGACTACAACATGTGAAGTAAGTATAAAATTCCTTTTCATTTCTCTCTGTTTGCATGTTTTTTTAGTTTTCCATCAGTCAGGTTGTAGTTGTTTTAGAAGTTGAATCTTTTGGATCGCGATTTCTTAAGAAAACAATCGTTTATTACACCAAAAATGCTCCCATATCCCAATGAATTGTAAACATATAGATGAGTACATTTATGTATTATCTAACCATTTTAAAGCATAATATTCAAATTTCAAATCCACAAAATGAAGAACTAGAATAATGGAATCGAGCATACCAGTCTATCTATTACCTAGATCTCACAATTGTCAGTGGTATTGTTTTTGTAAATTCAACAACTTTAAATCGGAGGCAGTCGCTCACTGAAGAAGTTCTTTACGTCGTTCATCTCTCGGTCATTAGATGAATGGACTAATCCTTTGTACGTTTTAAATGTATAATTAGGTAGATTTTGCTTCGCCAGGAGTTCTGAAACGCTTTTGCCAATGTTATATAGTACTACAGGATCACTGTCCCCGTGACATTGTAGAATTGTTGGTTTTTGGATGGCATTCCAATCAATTGTATTTCTAATGGGCAAATATCCTGATAGCACCAAAACTCCACCTAAAAGGTGGGATCCCGTTAGTCCAGTATACAGTGATAGGGCACCTCCCTGGCTGAATCCTCCGAGCAATATGCGTGATGCTGGAATGCCTGATTTGACCTGCATCGAATCAAAATTTATCATAGTATATTTTGAAAGTATATTGGTTTAATTCCAGGTAACTATGAGTATCTGGGGTTTAATTTGAATCAGCTTAGCCTTATTTGTATAGAGTCAATTACCTCTTCCTCGATTATGTTTGTAATCAACTGAGATGCTTTTTTAACTCCTGCTTCATCCTCATTTCCATCATTCTTATCCAATGACCGAATATCGAACCAGGATGGCATTTCATACCCACCATTTAAGGTCACGGGGGCTTCATCCCTATCATTAGTCAAATTTGATTTATACTTTCATCACGCGTTACTTACCACATATTTAAAACTTAAGTTGACTTACGCAGTTGGACAAATGAGTTTTGCATGCGGTGGCTTAATTTCTGCTAATTCACTTGCCCATCCATGCCTTAATACAAACAACATTGAAGAAATTTAGGGCTTTGTTCACTTACATCCCAGATTAAAGGTAGCGATATCTATCTCATGATCCTGTTATGAAATCAAAAACTTACCCAGTATCTCCAAGTCCGTGCAAAAATAAAATCTGCACAAAAGATAGAGATGAGCAAACCAATGATTAATTAGTGATTTAAAAGTACATTTATAAGTAAAATATATAAATTTTTTTTAAAGTACCGTAGCTGTTTGTCTAACAGCAGCTGGAATAATAACGGGTGCAACACTAGACATTTTGTGTTTTGTATGTTCTCAGCCTTAGCACTTAGCTTGTCCAAATCAAAACAAATCTGTGGAATCAAAACAAACATGACATGAACGGCCATAATAATATGTTGATGGGCACAATATTTAGATTTAATAATAATTGCCTTTAGTAAACAAGTAAATTACTTTATTGTTGCAATTTGCAAACCTATCCACACAGCTCACAGCGTTACAATTTACAACACTTTAGATTATTCAGCACAATAATTATTGTTTGTGACACTTTCCTATATTGCTACTTTATTTTGTACGTACGAAATTGCACATGAAAATGGAAGTGATATCTGCTGAGAGCAAGTGTTTTTATGTTACACCGGGTGAATCCTCTGTGCACATAAGATACATTCCTCTACACTGGGATATAGGCAGTTTCTCACGTACGATCTTGCTCTTGCTACGTTGTGCTTGTGGTGGGGTGCATGGTTGATGTTGTTTGTTATGAAATTGGGGCGAAATGCGTTTGTAGCACTTTGTCTTTTTATGGTATTCCATTCATGCGTTTCATTCATGGAAATTCTTGGGCATATCTGGTGCGATAAGACAAGCCAGAGAGAGATACGTGAGAATGCATGGATTTGTTCATGTATTTTAAATTATGAATCACGATGAAATCAGTTAAATTTAGTGCTTGCTTTTTAGAAACTTTATTTTTCCAATTAGCTCCAAAGAATTCACTTGAAATGAAATATACTTTCACTTTTTACCTGGAATCATTCCGGATGTGCTTTGTTTATGCAAGCCAAAGTATTTTATGGGTTCAATTCCCTGTGGGAGCGTAGTTGCAGTTGGTGTTGGATGTCGAAAAGATGCTTGCTGATTGGGGACGAAACAATTGCTAGAACGTACTCCATATGAAAAGCGGTTATATCCAATCCCTGGCGTAATTGGTGACATGTGAAGAGACGTTCCATAGGGAAATCCAATATGTCTACTTGTGGGTGCAAAGGCCATGAACTTAGGACTTGACGGGTTGGGTAATTGAGGGAGTGAAGTAGCAGCAGGATCATTTGAGTTAGAATTAGTGGTGTCAGCGCCTTTCGGGTCCACATAACTGGTCAATCTAAAATGCAGGAGAGTAAATGACATGAAGAAACGAACTTGTTTTTACAATTGAGCTGTGGAATCGAATTTTATCTTAGCACTCACCCCACTACAACTTTCTCATCTGTGCCAGCCACACGGTCTACTCCACAAGTATATACGGCTGAAAACGCATATTGTTCAGGAAAATGTCACATTTATTTACAATTCATGCACATGCATTTTGCAGTGGCAAATTGTAGCGAGGTTTTAATTGACATACGCCCATCTACGAAGACATGGCGAACATGTTCATCTTTCCCGTCCGTAGACTCAGTAGTTGTTGCTGTTCGTAAGGATCTTCCGAGATCACCAGCTATTCTTAGTAAAGCAAATATGAACACTACTCCTAGTCCGGTTAGAACCAATATGCATATGTTTCCCAAATGTTGAAATAAAGTTGACGGCCCGGTGTTTGGGGAGTGAATGTAAAGGATTGGAATCTCGGAATCTTGATGAGCTGTCATCGTGGCCATAATTGAAGGGATGAACTTTGTGCTTTATCCTAAAACCGCCGTATTCTATGAAGTTTCGCTGAAGATTACTATATTATTCCAGATATAAGCTTCTTACTCCTTCGTTCACTCCCTCGATTGTTTCGGAGGCGTTTAGTAAATGTGGTTAGGATAAATGCTGGCGCACCCCATAACAACACAGCACTGGGGATGGCATCGGAGGGTGGTGGTGGGCGATGTTAGATAGATTTTGCTTGGTAGTGTGCAAAGGTAGATGGTAGATACGAGAGAGAATCAAAGATAAGCTCTTTCCATTGGTGTCGCATGAGATTATTTACAACAAACATTGTGTCTTTAATGTTTCAGGGCGTGTTTCCACTTGAAGAAGCACCGCCAGAAAGACGCACATTCCATAACATCAGCATTTCCCTTGCCTATGAACATGTCTTCGCTTCCGATGTTGGGTATACCGATGATGAACACACATTCCATACCCAGTGCAGTTGATCTGATGCATAGCCACGCCCTCATGCATCACGGAGTAGCGGTCCACTTTCACCTCGCTGGAAGTATAAATGCCGAAACGGATATTCCCCTCGTACCTCCGCTGAAGCATCACAATTTCCGAGTATTCTGGTTGAACAATAAGGAAATGTTTTTCACTCAAAAAAGTGAATTAATCTTGCATGAAATCTGCCGAAAGGGTATGGAAAGAGACGAGAGTGCTGAAGGATTGGCTCAAGGTAAACAAGGAATCCGTTTGCAAAAGTAAATGAGCATATATTGTTACTCATACAAACCATTACACATGTCATCTTATACATTTTCAGATGAAAGCAAAAAGCCTGGAATGCCAAAATCCAATTCGCAGGATGATGCTAGTCACGCAGACGATAGTTCTCAGCCGTCACTTAGCTCAGCTGCGTCATCGAATTCGTTAGCGGATGGGTTGTGGAATGAGGGGTATGGAGACTTGGAAAGGAAATTGGAATCATTAATGAGGGATTGGCAGCGAACCCCAGATGTACTCGTCTCATTACATCCCATAGATGGGTCATTTCTCGTGTGGTCGGTGGAATGGCTTGATGAATACATGCCTGGCTGCTTTCGCCAAGCTCAAGTATCATTCTCCAGCTGTATACCTGGCGCCATTCCTCTTGCTGACGCAACAAGCATGTCTAGTCCCAATCTGTACTTATTTCCACTGGAAAAATTGGCCTCGAACAGAGCAGGCATGATGACAAAACATCATAATGGCTCCCTTAATTTATGGACCTTAAGCTTTGGCGATGATTCGAAGTTTTGTCAGGTACTCAGCGTCGCTCATGCCAAAAGAGCTTCTGGACATCGTTTTCAAGTGAGTTATTGCTTCGAACTGATTGTTTCACAACCGTAGTCATATGCTAATTTCTTAACGATCTCTGAAAATTCATCAGGTCCGAGAAATGGCGTGCCATCCTGTGTTACCTTTGGTGCTCACCGCCGCAAGCCATGCATTTTCCACATATTCCGCTATTGACGAGACTGACACGAGTCAGAAGCAACATCAGCAAAATTACTGCAGTGAGCTAATTCTATGGCGAGTGGACCCTATTGGACCTCTCTGCAAATCTGGAGGTGTGGTTGAAGTCGCTAGAATAAACTCTTCTGAACTGGATGCCTTTTCACATGTTGCGTGGGTGCCCGGACTGTTACCCAGCACATCTTTGTTTTCCAATTCTGGTTGCTTCGTTGCGTCCGATGGCTCCAATTTACGAGTTTACCAAGCCGTTCTCGACGCTTCAAATCTTTTGGCAGAAATTTCTACCGCTTACAGAAAGCGGAAAGCGTCTTTAAATGTACGTATTTTGACATATGAAAACTTTCATTTTTGATTGCTTGATTCACCTGCTAAAATAACTTTATGAATTTAGGACTCGGTTGTGAGTTTATCATCCTCAAGTTCCATGTCCTCAATCCATGGAGTACTCGAAGACCCAGACCCTGATCTATTTGCAATTGTTAGTCAGCAATCAACTTCAAGGCCTGGTTGCATTTTGCAATTGGACCGAATAGATAATCAGGTACTGATTAGTGATACTTCACAAAACATTAATGCGTATGATAACCATTTTAACGATGTCGGTTTTAATATCTATCTCCTATAGAACTGGGGAGAAGTGTCATTCATTCAAGTCTTCCGTGATGACTTAGAGCCCACTAACCGTGGTGGGTTGGATTACAAGGAGTCCTTTCATGTTGTACTTGTGGCTAATAAGAATAATATCCACGTTTGGCGAATTGAAATATCCACCCCATCCCATGTAATTGATGGACATGAATTCTTCGATGACCAACACGAAACTCTAAGTAATCCACATGATCTAGTGAATTGTGAAGACGGACCAGTTGGCGGACTTAACGATACAGAGACTACCGAGAAACTCCCATCGATCATTACGACGCTGGAAAAGTCTTGTAAAAAGTCATTCCTCAATATCTCGATTTCCAAACTTGTTGAACAAACCGTGTGTCCAGGGCTGGAGGTAAGCTTTTCCGCGTGCAGTGGACACTTTGTATGTGGTTCAAGTTATGCTTTAATAACGACAAGTAAGGAATCGGTGAAACTCTGGAAGCTTGGGAAAAACGATGGAATGATGCCTGGCGTTGATGAAGACCATGAAGTGTGCTTTAAGGAGTGGAATACGCTGGCGGCATGCAAGGAGAAAGGACAACTGCTCCAAGCTAGTGCTGCCTATAGTGGCAGAATAGCATGTGTCTATAAATTAGACCGTGAAACAAAAGATAGGAATCTCATGGATGAAGATAAAGATCTTGACACCAATGTTGAAGGGCCAGCTGGAAGTGAAAGCTGTGCCGTGACAGTTTACGAATGTGAAAGCTCAGGAGGAACAGAATGGTTGTTGGAGGATACCATTGAACTGAAGACTGGAGAAGAAGTCACAGCTGTGCATTTGGAATGGATCCCCAAACACGATGCTCAACACATTCTCGCCCTTGCTATTACAGACATGGTACGTAATCAATATTTGGAAGGTTGGACATTAAAATAACTGGATGAGGAGTAAATTTTTTAAAATGCTTTCGTTTAGATCTGTTTGTTCGCACATGTAAGTCGGGAACCTTCTGTAACTTTTGGTGCGAAAGTACTTCCTTCAACTGCATCTTGTAAATCTCAATTTTGGCTTCCACTGCACGCCTTCAAACTGAGCTCTGCGGATGGTTTGCGACCATTTCCTGTCAGATTCGGTTGGATTCATGCCGTTTGCGTTGTAGCTATGAGGAATGAAATGCAAGTGTATTCCCAATGGGCGTTGGAAAATCTCACGGTAAGTTTTCGTAGACTTGTATTGTAGCAATAAAGGTATCTCATTGTGTTGAATTTGGAGTGCCTGGACATATAATAGTTTTCAATTTGAACACCTTTGTTTTAGGATGTCAGTACTTTATTACCATCAACGTCAAAATTAACAAGACCGAATACACAAATCGAAGAACATCCAGATCGGCCACATATTGAGCTGTCCTTGATGTCCGGGAGTGTTGGCTTGTTTCAGTACACGCGACATTGCTACCCGGTTTTGCCGCAGTACCATCCAACCCAATTAATGGAAATGTTAAATTCTGGGAAAGCACGATGGGTTCGTGTCATATTAGCGCATTTAGTCAGGTATGTTTTACGCTACGTGCTGCTATACTGTGGAATGTGGAACGATTAATTAATACCAATATTGCAACTTCTGTTTTATTTTATTAAAATTCTTACTGGCAATCCACAGGTGTCTTGGTGGCGGTACTGGAAGTCTAAAACGTCAAAACTCATTGTTGCATGATGAGGATGGTCGCCAAAGAAGCTATTCCCGATCTCGTTGTCTATCAATTAGCTACCCTGGTCCTACACCACCAAGTCCACTGGAGCACAGGAATTCTGTGATTTTTCAACCTGAGGACATTGGCTTAAATTACTCGGAAATGAGAACAATTCCTCCAGTGCCTCTTTGGATGCTTCTAAGTGCTGAAAAAGAGTCTAACCAACAACTTAGCGAAGATAAATCTGTACGTGTGTCTTAGAGCATGAAACAAATGCTAAAATTTCTGATGAATTGATTTGTCTCATTCTTTTGTTCTCTATAGAAGGATTACAATGATCTGTTCAATATGGAAACTACTGATGAACCTTTGGATGAATCAGTATTTGATGATTTTATGGAAAACGATGATGATGGTGGCTCAGGTCTCGGAACAGAGCCACGTAAGCGACGCCGATCAACTAGTGGCGATAACCAACCTTTAACATTTGGACAACGACAATCTCGTCAACTATCTCGAGTTTTGACCCACACACAACTACCCGGACTGTCCTCACTAGACCAAATGCATTTGCTAGCGCTGGCCGATACTGTTGCTTCAATTGGTACTCGTCTAGACCATCGAGACACCCAACAGTCGCATATTCACGATGGTACTCCAGGTAGGATTGCTAAAGCACTTTGATAATAAATATATTTTCGTATATGTATTTAATTTAGTTATCTGATCATTTAATTGAATACATCTTGTCTTTTAGATTCGCTTGATGAGTGCGGTCTCCGTTTTTTAATTGTTGTGAAGCAGTATACCTACCTTATCAGATGCCTGCCTCCAGCCCAAAGGGTTCAAATGCAGAAGCAAGGAATTTCGACATCCGACGTGGTTTGGGCCTTTCATTCCGAATCTCAGGAGGATATTCTCAATCTAATTCCTGCTTATCAGAAGGGAAATGTGACGTGGCAGCAACTTCGAGAATTAGGCGTGGGTTGGTGGCTTCGAAATAACCAAACACTTCGTGTGTGTATGGAAAAGCTTGGGAAATCTGCGTTTCAGCGCGGTCAAGATCCTATGGATGCTGCTATATTTTATTTGGCAATGAAGAAAAAGACACTTCTCTGGGGACTGTATCGTTCCCAGAAAGATCAGAAAATGGCTTCATTTTTCCAAAATGACTTCAGTCAGGAGAGATGGAGGAAAGCTGCATTGAAGAATGCATACGCTCTGCTGGGGAAACAAAGATTCGAACATGCTGCAGCCTTCTTTTTGTTGGCCGGAAGTTTGAAAGATGCTCTGGAAGTTTGTCTTTCGAAACTCAGAGATATACAACTTGCTCTTGTAATTGCACGACTGTACGATGGTGGCGATCTTGACCCAACTCCTACTTCGGTTAAGAATCTTCTTCAAACGGTGAGAATTTTTTGAATGTCACATATTTAAACCGATTAAGTTTCTTTTACATTCTATGTTATGAATGTTATGTTCTGAATTTTAGGAGGTAATAAATCCTCGGCCAGGTGAAGTAGGAGAACCAGATAGGGATCCGTTCTTGTGTTCATTAGCTTTGTGGATGTTAAGAGAATATCAATCCAGCTTGGATATTCTGTTGGAGACAAAAATGTCGTCTCGTATTTTCAATTTCTACGTATTTCTCCGCAATCACCCCCTGTTGGTCCGACAAAATAAGGCGAAGGGAACTCTGGCGTTGAATTCGCATGAACGAAATCTATACTTCTACACTGCCCATTCACATTACGCCGCTGGTTGCCCAACGCTCGCAATTCATGTGTTGTCTCAGTTGCCGAAAACGTATCAAAAATTGGGAAGCAAACTTGGATCACCGATGAAGTCAGAGAAAACTTTAGATAGCCAAATTGAGTCAGGTATTATATCCGGCTTTGATGAAGTTGATCACAGTACAACCGGAAAGTTGAATGATAGTGGCACTGGGACCTCGCTACTGGATTTCGGTCCGAAGGATACGAAAAGTACGGTTTCCTTTTCTGTTATGCAGATTGCGAATTTCTTAAGGCTGTCAAACAAACCCTTTAAACTTTTCATTAATTTAATTGTATTTTTACAGAGGAGAGCGCCTTGGACTTTGATTGGGGATCTTCAGCCATGTCATCATCAAAGAAAGCGGATGACGATGAACTTAAACTTGATTGGGATGAGGAAAACTCAGAAGATGAAAATAAAAATAGCGACGAAGCTGTGGTTGTTAATCATAAGGATAGTTTGCAGAAATCAAGCCGTAATCCTCTTGACAAGAGTATTTCCAGGGATGATGATAGCGCCGCCGTGGAGGACTTGGAAGAAGATTTAAATGATCCTCAGACAATGATAGCAGTAGAGCTAAAATTAGCGAGTTGTTTGAAACTGATGTCCGAAGAAATTGTAAGTATCGCTGGACAGCTCGAAGGAACTGAGCTCAGGCTTCATTTGTACGCCTGGCTTGAGAAACAGGTATGCCGTACGATTTGTCTATGATACAAAGCTGATCTTCGAGTTCGAGTGTTAAGAAAGTACTGAAGTTACACCCTTTTGTTTGAAGGTGCCAACGTTGAAAGAGCTATGTAAATATCAAAGTGATGACGACGAAGGAGGAGATGATGAGTGGAGTGTCAGGGATAGGTAACGAAACACTCATTTAATCTTCGATCTGCGTATGACATTTTGCATTGTACTAACACATTTATCCGCTACGTTTCACAGGAGTTTGACACCAAAACTGGATACGCATTCAAGTGGACTGCATGACATCTTGCTGTCCGAAAAGTTAGACTTGGAATGGAAGATGGGTGTGTTGTCTCGAAGAAGTAGATGGCTAAAGGCAAATCGTCATTTGTTGGCAACACTTCTCGCTTTCTCCAGACTTCATGCTCATGCTTTGGCTCCCATTTACATTGAGTTAGTTTTTCTTCTGGACGAGTTGCAAAAGGAAAAGTCCAGGTTTGAACTCCAAAAGAAAAGACATGACTTTGAGTGGAAATTTATTTCATTTCACAAACAATCCTTATATTTACTTTCTTAGTGGGAATGGACCTGCACTGGTATCACCTTTGCCATTCCTTCACTCGGAGTTTCCCCTCCTCTCTGCAGTAGCGAATCCCACAAAGACGGCAGTATCATTCATTCAGTCATCTGCTCGAGACATCCTACATACAATTTCTGAGCTTATTGCGATCCCAGTTTTTCCACTACCAGAAGATGAAATGCCTACTTCGAGGAAGGCTTCCATGGCAGATGTGTCTGTTAAATCTCATCTGACCAAATCCGAAGATGGGGTACAGGATGAGGAAAATGAGGAATCGAAGAAAGAAACGGAAGCTGATTTAGATGAAATCAATGAGGAAGACATGTTCAATGCCCAAGACGGGTCGCCGTCTAAGAAAACGTCTGAATTACATGAAGGAGGCTCTGACATTTATGAAGAACCAAAAGAGGAGATGAGCGCTGTTGTATGTGATTGGAGGTAACGCATAAATACTACACTTTTAGAGCTTTTTATTACAAATATCGGATTGGTTTATAAAAAAACAACCTGGTCTGTTCTTGCAGAGTGGTCTTGGTTCTCCGTGATTCCGCAGTGGCCCTCAGTGCCTGCCTTTTCCAAGCATTAAGTGATTCTGAAGGTGAAACAACGAGAGATGTAGGCGTTTCCCTGTTGTACGCTCCTCGTCGAAGACGCTGGAGTAGTTCTGGGATGGGAGCGACTGATAATATTGGGGAGAAAGTGATTTCTACCCCTGATAAATGGCCAGGTGTCTCAATTCTTCGTGGAATGCTGTCCAGAGAAGAAGACGGGGAAAGTCCGAAACTTAAATATTTGCTGGTGGAATGCTACGCTGCAGTGTTTGCAAGCATATTTGTTCACAGTATTGCCATTTGCGATGCCAAAGCTGTTTTCAGACTTTTAGCTAAGAAGATGGATGCCGCAGCTTTCTCTTCAGTTTTTGGTGGAGGAACCAAGCGACAAATTAAGCTTCCTGCCGTTCATCAACTCCATGTAAGTCAGGCTCATGATTTTGCCTCTTGTTTTTGGTGTGTCGTGTTTTACTGGACATTGGATTGAATATTTGTATAAAACTTATAGTTTAGTGTGGGGATAGGTTACTTTAGTGCGTGTAATTAAAGCATTATACTTACATATTTTGTGCCGGTGCGAATCTTCAGCCTCAAACCCTCAGCACGTCCTCCGACAAAGATGGCGGTGATACCTCTCCGTCTTCCGTATGGACAACATTTGCAAGCTTGAATAAAGCACGCATGAAGTTTAACATGAAGTTATTGGGGCAGCAGTTTACCCTTACTAGTCCAAGAACACCTTCTGCTTCTGCTAAGGCAAGAATGTTTGTTTGTTGTGTTGTTTCTGGTGGCGGGGTGTTAATATTAATTGCGGTTTTACAGGGCTAATTGGTGTTTTGGGCAATTCATGAGAAATATTATATTGTACGACTCCTCAGGTGTTCTCACTTATCGTGTTTTGAATTGTAGGAAGAGAGACCTAGCTTCAGAGAAAAATTTGTTCCGCCTGAAATTCCGATCTTCGGCTACCTGATGGGCAAGCCTAAGCCAAAAATAGAAAGTGACTCGGCAGAAGCTGGCCAAGTCGGGTTTGTTGATTCTGAAGACGAAGAAGAATTAGAGGAGAATTTGGAGGATGAAGAGGAAGAAGACGACGGAATGGGATGGGAGCCGAAATCCAAGAAAGAGACTAACAACACTCGAGAAATTGAAGGAAATGATCCCTTTTCGTACTCCTGGAGATTGATGCGCTTGGCTACTGTCAAGTTAGCTAGAAAAGAGCTGGAGCGAATTGGTGAAATTGCTGGAATTGATGCATCAGAGCTTTCTCACATTAGTCCATTCCTTGACGGAGTCATGAGGGTCTTTACAGTGTGGGAACAGCAACTTTTCAACGAATTGGAGGTTGTGTCACCTGCTCCTTTGAATTATTTGCAGAATGCTACCGTAGAAAATCTTTCAGGACCTCCAATTCATAAATACCGAGCTCTCCTTGAACCAGCAAACACGCCTTTCTTGTGAGTCATACTTTAATGTAATGTTAGCAAACAGATATGACCAAAAAGCCCTTGTGTGTTCAATTATAATTGTCGTCTGCAGATCGAAGAAATCAACATTCGGCCTTAGAAGACTGTGGAACTTTTTAGTTAGAGAAGAGGAAGTTCAGAACTACTTTATTCGGTTTGTGTTCGGCAAGAAAAGGCCTGAAGACACATTCTCCATATTTGGCGATATCTCGTACGATGGACGTGCAACCAAGAAAGAAGACGGGACTGGGGAAGACTCGGAAGATGAGTGTATACCTTCTGGACCTGTGCGGATTGTTCACAAAGACCATGAATCAATTTCTGCATTCTGTTTGAACCAGGTAACACACCTTAAGCGAACAAGTGCATATTTTATTATAATTCCTACGTGATAAATGCATGCTCTAATATGTCATTTACATCTGTTCCGAAATAGTCTGGAAGTGGCTTGATGGCTATTGCAACGCCAAAAGAAATACAAGAGTTGGACGTTAGCGTTTTGCTGCAGATGGAAAGTTGGAAATATGAAGATCAGTTTGAGCTCGATCTAATTAATCTGTACAAGTAAGTCTCATAATTTTTGTGTGAATTATACGAACGCGTATTTACAATGAGTGGATCCTTTTGATTGACAATGATTTCTGGTTAAAAGGGACCCCGAAACGTTATCGAACTCTTCGTACTTGGTTGTCCAAAGTCCTACGGATAGAAAGATATTAGAAAATGTCGAGAGACCTCAAAAAGGGAGCCATTCTCTGGTAAGTTCGTGTCTGCTTCTTGCATCATCTTTAATGTCCCGTCTTTAACAAAACTCACTAAATTACATGACATGGCATATGGAACATGTCAGTACACACATACTTTGGCATTGTGGAAAACCTATATGCTTAAAGCAGCGGAAGTATGTACATACTTGATGATTGTGCAAATAATATGTGTAACAAATCTCTTTCTGTCTTTCTCGAACTTGCAATGCTGCTGCTTGTAAACGTCATAGATAAAAGGGGTGACTTTCCACGGTTGTACAAATCCTAACTTTGTCCAGTATGTCTATGAACGTTCACGACGGTTTATGGTTCCGGTAAACAAACTCATGCTGTATATTTACTGCTGACGTTACTTTAACTATGCTCTCCAATTTCTTACTGACATGCAATCTTCTTATCAATGCTTTTGTTTGCTTTGGTTTTTCTTAAAGACGATTTGAATTCACAATTAGTTTATAATTTCCTCCTCGAGATCATTTCATCATCGTGTTAGTGTTGGGATTCCTTTTTAGGCTTACGCTTCATGCTTATTTGTTATACACAAAAGTGTGTACAAAAGCTGTGTCTAAATTTTGAAGCATGCCATTTGCATGATTTTCCTACCTCTGTAGTTGGTCCATTGTAGTTGTTTCATTTTGGAGCAAAGGTACTATGTTGCGTATTTAATATGATTTCATGAAATGCACAATTTTGGCGTAATACATTTTTCTTCTAAGAAAAGTATGTGCAGTCTTAATGAATTATTGCCGTTGAATTTTGTGATTTAGATTCTTAAACACCGCGTCGATGGTGTTCGTCGAATGGCTTCGCATCCATCTCTTCCACTTTGTAAGGAAATGAAATTCTACAAGTCTAGACTCGTTGAATTTACCATTTTAGAATGAATTGTGACCTTTCCTTCTCTCTTTCAGATCTTTCGGGAAGTCAAGATGGGTCAGTTAGGTTGTGGGAGTTTTCCCATGCTCAGTCTGTAGCAGTTCCCCGACCTCCTGGAACCTTTGCGAAGGTTACTCGAATTCGATTTCATGGAAATAAATTCGGAGTGTCGGATGGTAAGACTTTGTGGTTTCCCTATTCCCAATGTTTTTGGAATTAATTGGTTCATATTAATTGGTTAATTAATTAAGAGAATTAATTGGGGAACATCTTGAATCTGGGTTTAGGGGACGGCAGGCTCAGCTTATGGCAAATAGGAGCAAACCCACGGCCGTTTTACACAGTACAGTGCCATTCCAAGCAGACGAGTGATTTTGTCTTCCTTGGAAGCTCCAGTTTAATTGCCAGTGGAGGGATTAGCACAGAATCTAAGAACGTGGCCCTGTGGGATACTCTGATGCCAATGAAGAAAGCGCTAGTCGCTTCCTTTACATGCCATGAACAGGTTAGTGTCATAAAGCTTTTTGTTTTAGAGTATAAATTAAAAATTGGTTGTTTTCTGTGACTAAAACAATTGTATATATGTGCGTTATATAGGGATGTGTGGCACTCTCATATTCCGAAGAGCACCAAAGTTTAATTTCTGCAGGAAAGAAAGGTGCTGTATGCATTTGGGATATTCGCCAGAGATCACTGAGGCATCGATTCCAAGGTATGTTGGTGTTATTAATTTTTAACTTTAAAATAGACTCTGCTACTTACTTTACTGAATGGACTTTCTCATTATTTCAGGCCACGAAAGTGCTATCAAGTGTTTAAGTTTGGATCCGTCGGAAGAGTTCTTCTGCACTGGTGCTGCTGATGGTGATATTAAAGTCTGGGATTTCAACGGGAAAGCTCGGGCAGTTTTCCAAGCGGAACACTCAAGGTCTGGATTCTTTAAAAACATTCCTGGCCAAGGAGTAACCCAATTATCCCTTGAAGGAAGTCGACGCTTGTTTTCATGTGGAGCAGATGGCTCCGTGAAAATCAGGCTGTTGCTGGACAAGTTTATGTACTAATGAGAGCACATATTCGTAGTTTTTGAGAATATTTAACTTAACCTTAATCCTGTACTGGTTTTGATTATCTATCAAAAGTTTTCTTCGATGAACCGTAGTCACTTCGTAGTGCACCAGTCAGTTACCAGTTCATATAGATTTCGTAAAGCAGCTTAAGATTCTAACTTCTAACACTTTAGGACCATTGTTGCGATTTCCAAAATGTAGAATGTACTGATTTCTCGTGACAATTCTACCCTTTATGTTATAAAACTAACGCAAGTGTGCCGAGTCGCACACTATTACTAAACAGTTTCTATTGCGAAGCCCATCACACTGATTGAATGTGAGTCTAAATCTAAACATGCCCAATTAAGTCAGTTTTATGCACCGCACTAGAATGAACACTTCACTCGTAAAAGGTAAAAAGCAAGTTGTACGATTTAACCTTCGTGTTTTAATTCGAGTATTTTTTGTAAGTTGAAGCCAATTTTTAATTCTCAGTTTCCAACTTTGAATGTTAAATACACGTAAACTTCGAATTATATGCGCGCTTACTCTTTACTGGAAGTGCATTTTGCATTTTTTGTGATTTCCATAGTCGATTCTGTATTCCAGAACAAACTTATATTGTGAAAGTTATGTGAAGACTCAAGTATTATTTTTACTGAAGAAAAAAAAACAATTTGAACTAAATTGGGAAATGAACTCATCGAACAATATGAGACCAAACGAATCAAGATGGTGAACTGAAGTACCTTCTTGAAGCATTACTTACAAAACAATACTTAGTAATGTAATACAATATGTAGATGACTAGTTTATGTTATGAGTATATGATTATCTTGATTAGTTAGTAAGAAAACGAGTTAGTTGTTAACTTAGGTTTTCCAGTGAAGAATACGAACATAGAAGGTCTACACTGTCTACAGCGACGGAAACATACCAGCCGATATGTGCTACAAAAGATTGAAAGCATGTGTATTTGAAACTAGTCATTCCAGAAAATATTACTTCGCTCGCGGATACAATTATTTTCAAACTTGTCTCCGACCAGGCGTACCTTCATTTTATGTATTAGCCAGTTAAAGCAATATCTTAATCTTGTGCGAATTACAGTTGAAATTATGTAAAGACATTATCTGGGCTAAGAAGCAGCTCTGTATCTGTGTAAAATGTGATGCTTCTCGGCATGAGTTTCCCGTACATTGAGAAACGAGGAATAAGGGTTTAAAACGGTTTAATAGCAAAACAAAGACGATAAGTGGTCCCAGTTCCTCATAATATTTATCACTTTAGGTAGCTAGTCAGATATGAGTTGCAGGAAAAATTCTGATAATTTCTATATATTATATGCAATTTGTTTCCTACGATAGGAAAATATTTATAACAAAGTGCACCTATGCGTGGTCTTCTTGTTGAAATCAGGCGTGGGGAATTTAGTATGAATTTAGTGATGTGGGTGCAATAGCGTTTGAACTGAAATGTGTACAATACACGGGCTTCATATATATGTTCGCAAATCTCATCATCTCTTTGGATTGTATCAAATCTTTTTCCAATCCACTTACAGTCTTATTATGTACGTTTGAGAATTTGCGCTCCGTGCCTGGAAAAGCTGGAATGTGTTATATCAATTTTTTGCAGCCAGAGACTCCAGCTTTTCTGCGCATGTCACTATTTAGAAATCTAAATGTATGCAAGCTCAAAAACTCTGTTTCTTCTCATATCCCCCGAAAAAAAAAACGTTTTTACCTCATTATCACGAAACGATACAAGCATATTATAGTCGTGTTAGGTTACTTTATGATCAATCGTAACAATTTCTCCCACTTTTGCATAATTTATTAAGAGTTCTGTACGTTTTCAATTAATATATGGTCCATCGTATTGTAACGCAATATTCAGAGCAAACATCCGTATAAAAATCTTCTTGTGGTTCATTCTGCAGATAGTTTATTATAGACAAGTTTTAAAAAGGCCACAGTTTTGAAAACGTGCATTTCCATAATACGGTTTAAAGGATGTAGTACATATATTTTAGAAAAACAGAGATAAGAACAATCGATCAAAACCTATTATAATGATAATTCTGTCGGAAAATGTGCGTGCGTCTGTGTTTAAATTCGAGCAAGCAAATCGAATCATTGCTAATAATGTGCATGATATGCCTATTATCGAATCAATCAATGTTATCATTAATCAATTGCAAAGTTAACGTCAAACTGTCTAATTAATATGATATATTATATATTTGTAAATGATAATATTACATCCGGCTAGATATATATTTAGTTTTATTGGATGTCAATGTGAGTCTGCGAATGTCTGGGACAGCAAAATATGGAATATAACTTGATGAAAATAACAAATCCGTAATCGTAAATATCATTAAATTCTTCGTACACGAATTGCAAGGGAAACAGTTAAAAAAGAGTAGAAAGAAGATAAAAAGATTGTTGTGTATTCTATTAGAGGTAATATATATGTACTACGTAATAATTTATGGCGTATATTGTTAATAGACAATAAATATGTTGTTGAAAAATGGGCAACCCTGAATATATCTAGTTCCATCTTGAAAGCATAAAGGTTTATCGCCAATTCCATGGTCATCACTTCCTTTTCCCAGTTCTTAGGTTCTCTAACTTTATGGACAGAACATTTCAGAAATTGTCATTTCGCTCTTGAAAATTTTTATGTAGTCCACCAATATCTGAAGGCTAAAATCTCCTTCCGCCTCAAATGGACATATTATCTTCGTCATTCGAATATTTCGATATGCGTATGCATAAATTCAAAGTGAATGTAGATACAGATACACGCTGTGGCCTGTTGGACGTTTTGGTTTTTACTATAAAATATTAACTTGGTGCTTTTGAAATATGATGTTGCAGCTTGCGACTGTCTTTGTCAATGACAATGTGGCGTGGTTTGAAATCGCAACATAAATACCTCATGTGGTACCAATACAATTCCCCATTTATAGTTAGGGACCTTTGATCTCAACTCCCATCTCATGCATACACCTACTTTTAGATGACCCGACAATGAATATTCACATTTTCACGAACTCAGAAGCTCTGCAATGAATATTCATCTCTGACAATCCCATCCCATTTAAAACTGTCATTGCCATTTTGGATACGAATTTGGGGCTAAACTTTTCCCTTAGCCGTGATCACATGAATTTGTGAGCACGCTACATGTATGTAAATATAAATACAATTCGTAAATATTCCAAGTTTATGGCTGCAGTTTATGACTTTCATAAGACTTGGAGTTCGCTCGTGATCTCGTCGAGGAACAGTAGCGAATTGCGAGACGTGCATGAATGCCGAACTTGGATAATTGGATGGAAGGTGTAGAGTGGCAATGGGACACCCACAGACCCCACGTATCGGTGAAGTGTTAGCGTCGTTAGCACCTCCACGACAATGGGCAATGACAACGACTTTGAGCACGCAATAGAACAATATATGTGGAATGGCCTTTGTAGCAGGTTTTAATTGTATTGTTATCCGCATCAATAAATGAGTCCACTGTTCTGGATCAGTTCCAACCAAATGTACTATTCCACTATGCGTAATTCTTTGCGTTGGACTTACAAAAGCTCACACTCGAATGAGTGGAACTGGAAGGAAGAGACCTATGCTATGCTGCTAATATCCTGAGTAAATGGACAATATTGTCTATTTAAAATTCGTAAGACAATATTTCTTTACAGCGCTGCACTCACATAAGAGTGCATGAGCATTTTATCCTTGGGTGTGAATTCAAGAATCTCGAACGTGTGTGTAAAAAGCTTTTGTGCTGGACACGAGATTTATGATCTCATTATTTTCGATTGGAGGATGGAGATACTCGCATATATTAACTCATTCATACATTTTCCCCACATTTATTTGTATAATTATATTTAAGCTTAGTGCATAGTAATGTCATTGCATTTTGAGTTTAACCATTCTGAGAAGATTTTCCACGTAAATGTTTGATACATTTAGGAAGTAATTAACACTTCTGTGCTTTAAATTTGCGCAAATTGTGTCCTTTTAAGTCAATGAATAAGGAATCAACAATTTAAAATTTCATGAATATTTGTAAATTAAAACCCTGTAGCCTTTCCAAATTTGACTTTCCAAAGACAAAAGCTGTGGATGTGTGAGACTACATGCTTTTTAGAGTGTAAAGAGATTTAAGATTTCGTTCCAACAAGTGACGATGCTACCAACTCCAGCTCTACCTGGATAAAACTGCAGCAATAAAACCACATAAATCATGCAAGAATCCTGGAATGGGAGTGTATTGAGTGATGTGATTAGTTGTATGAGAAACAACGAAATCTTTGTCTTGGGAGAATCTTGCGCGATGACAGGCCACGTCCTCTTCTCACTGACAAACGACGGAGAGAGAAACGTGCTTTTCTGAAAAAATGCCAAGCTCTCATGCAGGGAAAAGCGGATTTTATATATTTGCGAATATCTTGTCGTAAGCTTCCCACATGCTATTTTTCATGCTTATTTTATCGACAATCTCATTCATCACATTTCACTGACATACTTCAATACACACATACCCGAAGCGTCCAATCCAAAGGAGAGAAACCTTACGTAAATCCATCAACTAGATAAATCCTAAATCCGGTCTCACGCCAGCATGTGCACTCCACATGTGCTCATCATTTTCTTGTGTGGCTTCTCCATTAAAGTGAACACCTTTTTTACAACCTCAAATGCAATTACTTATGTGGTCCATGGTCTAAAAAGTGAAACATTCCCATTTCACAAGCAGCGAAAATGACGGATTTAACCAAAAGCCTCGTAAAGTGTGATTAAAGAAAATTAAGGTTTTTTATGGAAAGAGCACTTTTCTCATAAAGGCGATATTGATAAATGACCAAAAACTTCATCCTTGATAATCAGACCACATGTGTTTAGTGTATTACATGTGTGTGTGTTGTGTGTGTGTGTGGCACATCAAATCCCATCAATATCCATCCATATCTTAACCGCACATGTGTTGCAGACTCGATATCATTAATAAATTCACATGGAAAATGTGTCTGAAATGCTGGGTCGATATGTGGTTTGGTTTTGGTAAAATGCTTATGTATAGTTTTCTTAATATAACAGCACATCATCAAGTAAAAAGTAGCTTTTGTGAGCGAAGCTTTTTACCACATACAAAATACAGCATAGCAAAAGCAGCGACTTGTCTTCTCTCTAAAAAGCTGTACACTTTCGATTAACACAATTCAGTCTACTGCCTGCTGCAGGACGAGGTGCAAGCATTCTCCACACAAATTTTTTCTTCACACTTTGTTCACATTTTTGCTTGGTGCAAGTCACACATATCGTGTTTTACCTCTTCTTGTATTATATGATACATTTATTTCTCCAAGTTATTATCCTTCGTTATTATTATATTAAGTATTATCGCTGCCATCAGCGTTCCGTTCCAAGTTTTGAAGCTGAAACAAAAACGAAGCTGCTAAAAGACCATTATATTCTTTGTGATCCTGATAATTATATTTGTGCATGTGCCAGTATTGCACACATACACCCGTTCAATATACATAAACAAACTATTTTTTTTGTTGGCTGAACGTGAAACAGGAAGGAGTCGTTGTACACACATTTTTGCTGTCTCGACATACGTGGTTCATGTAACCTTCAATGAGAGTAACACAAAACAGTTTGTTCTGTTTCTGTTTGATAAATGCCGAAGAGGTGCTCTCATGTCGCTTCCTCTAAAAGCCTTCCCCTCTGCTGGTTAATGCTATAAACTCTTCGTTGGATTAACGAAGTAGGACACGTGGATGGATACACAGAAAACTTAAAGAAAACATTCTTGGAGAGGAATCTGCAGGAAAATGATGGTTTGAATATGGATATATAGCTTGCGTAATTGTAATAATCTCATGAAGATAAACCGAGAGAGAAAAGCTTTTTGTGAGCTAGTCCACGCAGCCAGTTTCAGACTGAAGATATTTCTTCATCCTCCAAAGGAAACGCATTTCTCTCCAGAATTGGAAACGGATATACGTCGAAATAAGGAGCACACTGGATTTATGGGAGACAAGTCAGAAGTTGCATGGGGAACTTGTTTTCGCGATAATCGCGCTGTCAAACGGAAACCGGAAGTGGACTACTTTCCTTCTCCAGAATAAAAATAACCCTCTGACTATATGATTTTGATGTCAATCACAGTCAGGAGCATTCTGTCAGTCATTCAAGCTATCGCGTCCAGAATTCGTTTGACGTGCTAAAAAAAATTACCGTGCAAACATTAGCTTCTGACGTTTGGAGTCATCTCGCCTTTCTCTTGACTCCCCATAAAAAAGAGTCAAGCGTCACAGAATGTTATTATTTGTTCTACTGTAGGGGTTTTATTTTTATCGTGTTTATATTTGTTGTTCCCGTTTGCAAAGCTTCTCCTCTGCTACACATTCGTCAGCAAAAAGTGCGGTCAACTGATGGCAAATTATTGGTGGAAAAAGTAAATAGAGCAGGAGGTCGGGATAATAATATCACCCACCACGCCATCCTTCTCTCAACTGTGGATATTTACCTTGGGGAAAAAATCAAACTATCATCATCGCAATTTTTGTTTGTATCATCGCACATCAGCAAACGCTATCTCCTCTTTTTTAATGTATTTTTTCCTCATCCAGGCTTTTAATGTGTGTAAAAGCGTTTTAACATGATTTATTCATAAAAAATGTTCAACAAGTAAATAGGGATATTATATTAGCCCGTTGTAAAGTATACACTCATGAAATGCGTGTGCTCCATACGATGAGCCAATAATACAACAAATACATGTACATTTTGTCTATATATACGTTATATAGCGCACGTTTTTACTGGCTCGAAAACGTGGAAAAAGTGAAGTCAACGTGAAGAAAGCTGTTGCTCCCAAAAAAAATTGCCAACATAAAAACCTCAGCGAAAAAGGAGGAAATTGACAGTAACACGTCTGTTCTGTCGGTTTACGTGCTTTACTCACTCTCAAATCAGACGAAAATATCGTTTGGACAAAAACCAAGTCCATATTGCTCAATGAAGCATAAGTTCTTCTGAGCACACACATGCATCGGGGATACGAAGTATATGCAACGAGTTTTACTCACTTTGGTCTTCTTCGGAAGTTTCCGACTTGAGGTGAGTCTACGGTGAATCTCTCTCACTTTCTGGACATACGGATATAGTCATACACGGATACATATGCAACGGATGGATACTCAATACTTTTCCCTTGGCGCACGTTTTGTATAATGTGTGTCTTACACTAACTCAGGCGTATGTGCAAGGGTTTTTTCACTTTGTAACTTTTTTGTCTTCTCTCGAGTGAGTGAACATCTCTGGAGAATTGTAAGCTAAGAAAGCCAGCTGTGTGTGTGTTGGAGAAAGTTTTATCAATACAGATTTGTGAACAATACCAGATGCATGACAAAAGAAAGCTGGGAACACGCATGTCTCCACAAACAGTACAACTTTCCAAATTAGCGGAAACGAATATCGGCCGTTATCATCAGATGCTGAGAAGTTGTAGGGAAATTATGAGGAAGGATAATGAGTACAGAACTTAAGGGTTGAACACAGTTTTATGTACTTTTTAAATGCAGACGGGCACCTTCCGTACTTTTATATCATCACATACTTTCAAGTTTTATATATAGTTTTTTGTGTACAAGCATACTGAGATACGGGAGAATAGTCTGGTGTTTTGTATGAGTGAATGTGCTAAATACAAGTGCAAATATTAAGTTGTATAATTCAATACGATTTGGAATCAACATGGCTCGCGTATTCCTCATTACCGCAAACGTCGGTTCCGTCTTCGACAATGTAAGTTGTACAAAATAATTGTCTTTGAGCAATTTGAATGTCACAGATTTATCAGATTTTAGCTAATGAGTTGAATTTGAATGCCATTTTAGCTTGGGAAGGGTCTTCAACTGTGGCTCAATGAGATGTCCTCGGTAAGAATGATTTTATGTTCATTGCTTCTCATTGATTTGCAACTTAACAGATATGATGATATCATGGCAGGCATTTCTTTCAATGGGGACTGGGGACACATATTTGACAAGAATTTCCTCTTCTTTTTCTAGGTTGTTAGGTCAAAAAACCCGGAATTCGTTGCACTTCACTTTCAAGAAACTGGTGGCAAGAACTATGTCAATGGGAGTGATTGCATCGAGGTGTTCTTCAGGTGAGCCCAATTCAATAATTAGCATTTCCCTTGATGATTATCACCATCCATGAAAAATTAGGGCTTTGCAATTTTCTATCAATAAGAGGAGCCATCATCCCTTTTAAAAGCGAAAAGCACTTATCCTCAAAACATAATTTTTTTCAAGTCCGCTTCTTTTGAATTGAAGGATGCTCGAAAGTCATCTTCACCTTCTTCATCTTCATCATTTTCTTGAGTTCGTCTTCCTTTTTGCATATATCAATAGAGTTAATAGAGTAGCCTGAATATAATATATACCTATGTGCTTTCTAGGTAGCGAGTTTCTTAAGACGGCGGTTGTCTATACGTAGTACGGTTTTTGGATCATTGATGATGTTCGCATAATAATGTGTCAGCAAAAAAATATTGTGCATTCTAATCGCGAAATGTATAATGTAAAAATATATGTAGATAGGCTGGCTGATACACATTGGGTGTTGGTATACTAGAAAAGGGAACAGTGTACTACGTCGATGATAATGACGCTGATGGGTTTGGGCTATGGTCCCGTTACTTTGTTCGCTTTCGTATGTATTTGTTAGTTCTTGAGAGAAGAGGTTGATTTCATTCATGCATCCTCGTCCGACCGACGTCCTTTATTAGGTTGTCTTCTCTGAAACGGACGTCGCAGAACGTAGAAGGATTGTGAAAACAACAGGGGCGACACTGATTCTGAGTGGGCCATTTGAGTCACATCATCAAAATAAATAAGAGACTTTTAATGAATTTGGGTTCAGAGAAATTTCGGCCTCTCCTACTAAAGCTGCATATCCTGCTCCTGAATTTCTGATATTGAGAATTAAATTAAATTGAGAGATCATGTAATGCAACATGCGACATTTTTGGATGTACCGCAATGATTATGGTCGTGTGAATGTTGCCTTGATAAGGCCTAATGTGACATCGGATGACTTTTGCGTGTACGAATAAGGAAATTTATTAGCCCCAAAAAAATTCGCTTGACAATGAATGAAAGTAGCAAAGTTGTGACGCACGAACCACGTGCGGCATTTTTGCGAATTTTGCTTTTGGACTTAATTGCAATTAGAGAGTTACGGTAATAGAGAAAGAGCACCGGGAATTGAGAATGACCGATACCGTTTCTCTGTGGATGACGTCGGTTGTGGCGATGACAAGGTACAAAATTAAATGTTTTTTGTGCTAAACTCATAAACTCCTTTCAAATGAATCGAGTTGTAGGTATATTCTTCGCCGTAATTGCATCAGTTAGTTGCATAGGTTGTCGCATTGTTGAAATGAAAATGACACAAAAATGCATCATGCAATGCACACGAGCTCAAGCTCAGCCAACCATAAACTATGCGGATTTCAAGGAAAAGTTTTCTCTAGAAATAAAAGTGACCACTTCAAAGTTGCCGATGACGTTAAGAAATCTGTCATGTTTATCCTTGCAAATCACAATAAGCATTACTTGAAAAGGGACGTAATTTAGGGTACAATAACAAACAAACAGAAAACTGCGTAAATGCAATGATAAAATCATGCCACATTATCTGATCGTAGTATATAATGAATCACAGTTTTCTCGCAGTTCTGTACAATAAACTGTATTATTCCAAGTATAGGTATATAAATACGTACACAAAAAAGTAGCATAATATATTTTGTGTACGTCTCCAGTCTACGTCTCCATTCTTCAGAGATCCTCTTCATCGTCACATATTATCTCCTTAGCCCAAGTCAGTCTCTTTAGTCACGTACTTAAGTGAAGCACAAATCGATACATAACAGATCACAGCAGAAGTCGTAGGCTGTGGCTATGCTTTAATAATTTGTCAGATCTGAGAAAAAGTCAATAGGGAACAAAAACCTCTTCTAATTACTTAGTCCCTCATCGTCCACAAACAAGATGGATTTATAAATACGTGACTGTATTCCTATCCCACGTTTTTTTTCTATTTGTTTCCCATTGGAACACGTAAATGTCGTAAAAATGTATATTTATGCAATTGTGTTGGTTGATTAATATGCTGAGTTTGGCATTTTGGCACGTCGTTTTGCTTGCCTACGTCAATAGCCTCCTAGTTTGTATGGATGAAGTCACTTTTGAGATTCCCATCGAGTCATGTTCAACAAGCCTTTTTTTTTTACTAAAAACGACATATTGCATTGCAAATACATATACATGCTTTTTACTTCTGTACCGCAAGCAATCGACATGATCGAAAAAGCTTTAGGTTATAGACTCACAAACATGTTCAGTTTTGTGATCAATATTTGTCTTATTGTCAGCTCTCTGGAGAGAGATGGGAACAGATAGCGTTTTTGTTATAGGAAATGGTTGTTCGTATTTACAGGAATCAATTTACCTTTTGTCATTTAAATGATCACAAACATATGCTCTGCGGTTTCAGCTTCTCTCTCGAGCATTCAATCATCATCAATATAATATTGCTCTTCTGAATTCACAAAATGGTTTACGCCAGAAATACCAGTTGAAATTGGATTTGGATTGTGCAAGCAATTTGAGCAAGAAGTAATTTAGGTATATGTGTGGATATAGCGTAATAACGCCTCATTATAATCCTTCCAAGGCACACTACTCACTATACTGATTAACTGCTACACATACTTGTAAAACATCATGCATACACGTAGTATGAACGAATCTCTCTGTAATTTATGTGACTGCCGAAGTTGACGAACATCCAAGAGCACACAACACAGGTATCTTGATTAGCTCGTTCGTATCATACAGAAAGGAAATAAAACGGTAGGTTGACGAAACTAACTGCTTTGTGGCGGCACTAAATAATAAATAGCAAAGAGTGTGGTTTTATGGAAGGATATTAAGTTTTATTGGAAAAGGAAGCAGTGGAATTATGGAAAACGTGCCTGGAGCCATGTACACACTCATTCATGTTCCCAACATCCAAGCATCCCCTCTTGACTTCGTTTTTCCTTAAAGAAATCTTTTAGAAGAGAACCATTTCACACAAAAGGATGTGCAGCAAATGCAATCAAGGAACACTGGAATACGTCATTGTTCAACAACAGCCGCACACTCAAATAAATTTCTAGCATAATCATCAAATGCATCAGTCAGTAGTAAAAAATATTCTCTGATTCAGCATCATAAAACTGCCTCCATTCTGTCGTCATTCATATTGTTCCAAGAGGAAGAGAAGGGAGAGAAAAAACCATCTTTTACTGACATGTTAAGAATGTTGGAATTGGAAATTCAATAATGTACAACATTTTTAATATGCAAGGCTTCACGTAGTCATATTTCACCTCTCGTTCCTTAGAATTTAGTAGCGTGAGAGAGGATGTGAGGAACGTCTTTGTACGCATGACGAATGGTCTAGTCATACACCTTCATCTTGAGAATGAAGAATATGAGGATGATGAGATGATGCTTAACACTTTACCAGAAGCTGTTTGTTGTGAAGCACCCTTGTTTTACTTGTGACTGTTGATGTTCGACTCGTCATCGTAATTATGGTCAGCAATAAATTATTTTGGTCAACAGAACACAGCTAATAAATTGCGGAGAGAGATGTGGGGGGCGATCATACAATGATTGCCTTGTAAAGGATCATTGTCATCGGATGAACCATGAGAGTATATATTGTAGCTCTGTGTTGGTGCATACATCTCGGTGATATATGAGTTGCTGTTGCAGAATTGGGAATGCAAAGTGTGATAATAAATGGTGCATTAAGAACCTGTAGGATGATTTAAGTTTTAATTGGAGAAGTGTTTATTGAACAAAAGCAAAACGCAAACTGAAATGACAAAAATATTGTAATATACATATAGTCTCTTGTCTGGAGACAAGAGTGTGAACACTACTTCTACACACACGTGTATGTACTTACGCACTTAAAGGCAGCAATGTGTATACATTAGCTTAGTGCCTACTTCGGGAT
>JAQFZW010000929.1:0-37646 GCA_034687055.1 Heteromurus nitidus | reverse complement strand
CGACATTCTCATGTCCTTTTATTTTCTGTGGTGATCCTGCTGCTATACAACAGAATTCAATTGACCAACTCCGGAGTCCGGACACAAGTGTGTATAGTAATTCTCCGTAAAGTAGACAATGAAAATCACTTACGTCAAAAGTTCTCAAATGGCCCATTCAGTTACAGCACTACTCTCTCAGAGTATATTTTGCATAACATCCTTTGAAAAATTGATTTGATCATCTCACTCCATTCCCCCACATCATGTCAAATCAAAACGTTTAGAAAAAAAACTTCGGAAACATGAAAATAGAAATTGATCTGTGCTCGTGTGTGCGACACAGCCGCCACAATTCTTCCATGCACACACATCTACATATGCCACACACCAACACAATCATCACCAACATCATGATGATCATGAATCGTTCTTTCAGCTTTATCTCCTCCAAAGATCAAATCTATTCTTCTTTTCCTCTCCCTCTCTCTCTCGCTCCTCATATCAAGTATTCACTGACTGAGTTTATTTCTGAGATTGTAAATGCAGAGGGATGTGTGAAATCCCAACATAATGTTGTTACGTAAGTTAACTTCGCGTCAAAAAGTCGCCTCTTCTTCCTCTGTCTTTCTCTCTCTCTGAGCCCATGCATATATATCTTCCCTCCTTTTGACTGCATACAAAACTGCTATCGTCGTGACTCCGACTGTAACTTCATGTTTACTTCCATTTTTTTCTTCCGCTGGCTAAAGTCCGCAGCACAGACAGTGGGCACACGTTTCCATCATCATGTCACATTCCCTCTCTATCTCTCCTCTCAGTGAGCATACAAAACTGAGAGAGAGAGAAAGAGAGAAGAGATTGCATCGCACCACATCATCCCATTCAGTCCCTTTTGACATTTGACGAAATCAAATCGATCCTTAGTGCATTTTATCTCAGTCTTCCCAGCCGTAATGTTTATACAATACAGAAACACGTTGATTTGATATGTGACTCGTCCTGAGTTGCGAAGTGCATCATTTATATACTCGGCTGTGTACATCGGGCCCATATGAATACGCAATATGCCTAAAATAGGAATTGATATTTTCCTTATCTTCAGCCTAGAGAGGAATTTCGAAATAAGTAATATGTATAGATGACGATAGGGAAACAGAGAGGAGGAAACGTAGCGCATGGATATGTTTGATATAGGGGCAAGATAAATTTTCAGCCAGTCAGCATCATATGACCGGAGAGTGAAACACGTAGAAGATGAGCCAAAAATCCGTGTAATCGCTCTTCTGGTCATTCCCATCTAGAAATTCTAGCTAACAGGCTAGCCTGTCTGATTTTGATTCTGATTCATCCCTCACTATCCAGAGAGAGAGAGAGAGAGAAGCATATACCCACCATCCATATACTCAAATATCCTGGAAAGAAAGCAAAGAGAGGTAAGCTTTAGAAGACTGGAAAAGTAAGTCAGTGAGTGAGTTTGCCAGGCCAGGCCAGTGGCATTGGTTTGGTTGTTCCTATCGCATAGGTACCAGATGCAGATCAGAGACTTTTCCTCCTCCGACATCGTCACCACTACCGCGTACACCATCACATCAGCACCGATCTCTGGAAGAGGAACAGCAACAGAGGCATCAACAGTAGGCATCTTTTTGTTGCCCATATTATTCCGATTCCATGAGGGAAGCAAGGAGCAGTAGTATCTCTTTTTTATGTAGGTGAAATGAACAAAATAATATAGACGATAGTGCCGACTTCTCGACTGCCTCGTCGCATTTCATGTTTCTCCCTTCCTTCATTCACCGTTTGGCTTTGGCAAGTGGCTTTCCTATAGGCAGCAGTAGTGTGCTGTAAATATACGCAAAAGGGGAAGCTAAAGGAAGCAGCATCATCAGTAACGAGAAGTCGAGTTGAATCTGTGAAAATGCTTATCAGCCCGATCCGGGCAGTTGATAAAATCAGTGTATTTTCCAAAAGGGCTGGTTGGCACTGGCAGACTGAGAGCGACTCTCTCTCTGACCTCCTCTCTCTTTCCCCTTTTCTTATGTTCATACTGTGGTGGAAAATAAATGATAGGTTGATACACAAAAAAGTGTTATATAAAACTTTTTGGTTATCCTCTATTCCAGTGTAAACTACACACTATACACATCATATATAGCCCTGAGCTTCCTCGAGGCGATAACTTTTTCCATCCATGGGCAGACATAATATGAATAGCTTTTTAGTTTTGTGAGCGATCTTTTTGTGTATCAGGATTTTGCAGTGGCACTATCCTCTCCTTCTCCCAAATAGCATCACTATCGTCATCGTCCCCTCATCATCACAGAGGAGAGGAGCACAAGAGAGAAACCTAGTGTGTGGAATGGTGGCGGTGAAAAAGGAGGCAGAAAAGAGATAGGAATAATACACAATGATAACTATATAATAGTGGTATAATGTTATAATATATTATTCAAAAGGTTGCAACTTGCAATAATACCACACTTTTCTCCAACACTCTAGTCCTATAAGTAAAAGATGGGACACAGATCACATAAAGTATACACATATTTCGTATCTACTTGTTTGGGGGAAAAGTGCAGAGAGATAGAGGGAGAGAGAGACACGACTGCTACTCCTATATAATATTATCCTATTTTCTCTTCATCCTCCTCCTCTTCTCTTCTCTCTTTTCTCAATTCAATTTATCTCCTCTTTGCTCTCTTTTCCTAACACATCGTCAATCTTTTTAGCTCATCGACAGCCACCGAGGATTCTTATTTATGCTCTTGTACACACACTCTCTCTCTCTCTAGCTCAGAGTTGCAGATGGAGCATCATCATGTTGTGTTGTCCTCGTCGTATACTCTATCTGAATTTCTAAAGCAGCATGTATTATTGCGTGTGCCTTATTGTAAACACATTTATAGATACATAATAATCCATATAAAAAGAGGAGGAGAAGGGGTCTCTTCTTCAGATCCATCACTAAAATCGTCCTCGCCGCTCTCTTTCGTCGCGTCGATGCTTTTTATTTGCCTCTTCTTTTCTACACACACATATTTTTTATCTGATATCTTTTCCACTTTTCTCCAGTAGTTTTGTGTACCTTGTGCACTTTAACTGTGCAACATACATGACACCTTCATATGGCGTGTGTGTATATGTGTTTGCTTCTGAAAGTGATATAATGCTGTAAACTATTTTCACAAGTGTGTGTTCACTCCAGTCTCCAAATGGTTGTTTTATATTACCGCCTTTATCATACATCATCACGAAGCTGATGCATGCTCCCCATATATTTTTGCTTATATTTTTTCTCTCTCTCCAAGTCGGAACTGATAGTGAAAAGTTCACTTAAATATTTTGCTCCGATAGTCGTTCATTCGCCAAACAATAATTGGCAGTTGGGGCAAATACGGATGGTATCTTCAACTCATATGCACATAATCTATAAGGATAACAATAAGGATAAAAAGCTAATTTATCCGATAGTTTAATGATGCTATATGCACAAAACGGTCCGCACACATGGCATGGATTGGCTGGCACATGTCATCATGAAATTTGGAATTTGAAACATGTTTTTGTAACTTATGATTCCCGTCGATCATCACCATCACCAATTGCAAGCCACTGATTTGCTTGTAAACGACTTTGAAAGCAGATCCGATATACTCTCTGCCTTTACTCCTCCACTCACTCGGGCAGCACAAACGTTGTGGAAGTCGTTTAGAGAATTTTAATGTGATTTCTTCCCCATACTCTGATGGGCCTTTGGCTACAGATAAAAATTGTCTTGAGCACTTCCACCCAATATTTAGATCTTGTCTTGGGCGACAAAGACTCCATTCATGTTTAGATCATAATAATAAAAACGTGAGTAAAGAAAAGGTAGTTTATGGACGAAACCATCCGTATTTTCATGAGAGGAAAATGCAAAAGCAAAAGAAAGTACACATTGTGTACCCTTTTTCTAGTGATAATGGATGATAATGGGATTGATTAAGTTCCTTCTTCCTGTGCAACCTCCAATATCTCTTGGAAAGAGAGAGAGAAGAGGGAAAAAAACGGCAGCTGGATCGAGGAGGATCGGTACGACGTCAAAAAAGCTATCTCTATACGTTTCGTCTGCTATAACCCTCGCGAGCTTCTCTGCATTTTGAAGAAATAGGAATACATCACATCACACGACTTTCTCACAGAGAGAAAAAGAAGGATAGACGCGAGAAAAGATATCGGATAAATCGATTCTGTTGTATGAATTTTTTTTCCTGCTCTCAGTGAGATAGGGAAGGCGAAGGCGAAGAAGTCTATCAAGCTCACAAAGAGAGAGAAGAGTTTTCTTTTCAGTTTACCTATTATGCAACATTATCATCACAGGTCGATTCATTCAAAGCAAAGTAAAATGGGAGTCGGAGGCGCGTTATGGGCAATTTATTCACTGTCTCAATGGGATGTATCCGTCTACTTTAGCCAGTTATCGTTACAACGAAGGGAAAAATATTCCTGAAAGGAAATTGTTATGATGGTAAAATTTAGTTTTACATGCGATCCAATGGAGCACAGCACACTATAGCAGAGAATGAATGCCTTGGAGGAGATAGAGTCAGCGCGCAAAGCGCAATCTTTTTGTCGTTTGCCGACGACATGTTCCAAGTGATTCAAGGGAAAAAAAATCATTCTCCACCATTTTGCAGGTGCAATCCCATTGTAATCCAAAAATTTACGTAGTACCTTTTGCATGTGGGTAGAATGTAACTTGTAAAAAAATGAGACTTGTACAGGAGGAAGTAAGTATGGAGCACGTGCTTTGTTGCTTCTAAGGTGAACGTGGTCAACAAAAATACACAGTAGCAAGTTGCTTCGTGTTAATTCTAAAAAAAATTTAAAGCTGCTTTCTTAATGAACATTATGTAAAAAGCGGCTTCACATATTGTAGTTATCATATGCATACTTATATAAGTCCATATAAATATATGTTTCACAATTGTGACAAAACTTAATTTGGCCACGAGTTCGCATTGTATGCTTACAACGCACGTGGAAATTATACCCGTTCCCTGAATGTGAAAGGGGTGAAAAAAAGTAAAAGAGATGTCTGGACCTGACTAACTCGCACTCTTAGATAATGTCGGAAATATTTTACTCAAATTCTACCTTCTTCTTCTCTTACCACTGATAACATCCAGAAGGTTTACCTCTCTCCTGCTCGCCTTTCCATTATGTGGTTTATGCTCTTCCTGAGCACACACTTTGAACGCATCCTTCTTCCAGCAGAAGAGAGTTGCAGAGCAGGGGCAAAAAATAAAGAAACTATACTTGCATACGTAATTGAAGACTAGTAAACAGAGAGTATTTCTTACTCCCTTTACTTTGGATGTAAATATATGTATGTGGAACGAAGTACCTAACATCAACATGCACCTTTTATTGTTTCTTCATTTAAATACTCTCACGACATAAGTTGCTCCTCGCGCGTTCTCCTCTGATTATCACAATAAGGTCCCATGTCCCAAGGTTTTTTTAAAACAAAGATTTATTTTGACAAGCTTTCAAGTATTATCTCACTTGGAGAAGTAGTAAGAAAAAAAGGAGTGCGTTCTCCAGCTTTGTGCGCTATACATATTGAAGCGTACGTAATAAGGTTTATATGTGCAAGTTAATGAGGGTTGTATAAACATTGCAAAAAAATCCAACTTTTTACCTATGTGCATGACAATGTTTAGTCTGCAAATGTATAGGGGTAGGCAAGAAAAAATTTATGGCGAGCAAAAGATGGGGTTTACCTTGGGATGAATTCATATTTTTAAATCGCACGAAACGAAAACACACAGGATGGGTTTCGCCATTTCACTTATTGGAAGACGTTAGACTGGAACTTTCAAAAAAGTAGGGATTTATCTCTACACGATCAGGATATTATACGAAAATACGAAGCTGAACCAGTCATTATTCATTCCACAATATTACGGCGAGATGAAAAATGGATTGGATTTGGGTGTGTGTGTGTGATGTGATGGGGGTTTCCAGTAGATCGTTAAGATTTCAATGAGTATGACATGTTACAGTTTTGTTATGGATTTCACAATATGCCACCGTTTCCTTTCCACAAAAAATATCTTCTCAGTTTAATCAATGCACACATCTTGAAATGTAGGTATCATGTATAAATATGGTCATGGTCTTGTGATTATTATGCCATTATCATTCTCATCCGTCTCGATGTCTTGTGTGAAGGACACCGATGTTCTTCTTCAGAATTGTTTTGATTGATATATGAGATACAGAGGGAGAAGACGAAGAAGAAAAATTAACTCGTGGATGGCAAGTCTACATCATCACAGACTAGTAATGAGGATATGTCTCTCTACTCCCCACCAAATATTAATCTTTATAGTTATTACACAAGGAAAATAGCATTAATCGCGTTGGCTCGCTCCAGGTAATATTTCGCAAGATATCTCGTTGTACTCGTGCTAAAATGTATCATGCTATAAACTTCGTTGTTGATCATGTGTAGTTATAATAAAAATCGATATCATTCATGGCAGAAAAGAGATTTAGGATTTGGCACCGTTTTCCATGTGTAGGCATTCCCAGATCGCTAGATATTCGACTCTTTTTTTGTGCTCTACCCTCGAGAATCAGCAGAGGATAATCAAGATTATTTTCGCAGGATATAAAGTGAAAAAAACTATAGAGTATATATATATATATTCGGGGCTCAGGATTCGGGAATGGAATTATACAAATCATCCATCCATGCATATGATATAGACTTGAGGAGAAGTGTTTTGCAGTATCCAGAGAGAGTTGTTATCAGAATATTAAATCCATGGACATTTGGAGAATCTCTCCTTCTTTTTTCCTCTGATATCAGTTTGAGAAAACTGTGCCAAAAGAAATGAGCTTTCAACTTTTGATTCCCATCTTAATGATCCCATATTCCTTTCAATTATATTACCTTTTTCATACCTTCGTATTCCATGAAATGATTTCGCTCTGAGATAAACACTGCTGCACTAGTTTACTAACTGGCTGCATTGCTGTTACCCTGTCCAGCGTGCTAAATCAATGAGGATGGGTGAGAATGAGTTGTATTGAACACACGTGTTGTGTAAGGATGACGAGGTTTTGTGTCTTACATAAGATTGAGCTAACTCATAATAGTAGAGAGTTTTTTTTATCAAGACAATGAAATGATATGTACCCTCGTACTTTACTACGTTTTTACATTCAACTGTTTATCTCGTTGTAATCCAATATTCATTCCAGCAAAATATTCTGATGCTGCATATGCGCGTTATATTGCTTCATTCGAAGAAGAAAATTATATAATGAGCATCTCTGATTCATAATCTTGGAGGAAATCAACCTGCATTTTTACCAGTTGTGCGCGTCAAGCAAATTCTAGCTTCTATTGAGCTAGCTGGGATATCTTGTAGAATGTTTTGTTATGATATATTATGAACCTCATTCATTTGGGGGCTACGTGAGTGGTCCACCCATCCAGAAACAGGTGCATATATAGTTCCGAAGTTCCGAAATATATGCTCAATCTGCGCATGGAGCATATGTATTCAAAGCATAAATTATCTTGATCTTAAGACATAAAAAGCATTCAATTTATAAAAATTGGGTATAATTATGGGAAAGATGTGCCAATGCACTTCTAATATAGGATAGGAATGCATGAACTTGAAGCAATAATGTGAAATTTGACTGATGTTATACGTGATTATTCAGTTCCTAGGTTTGGTATCTGTTTTCTCATGTGAATTTTGTAATAGTGATTTTTTGCTAATATAAGTATAACTTGATCTATCGACGAGAACTTTTAAAAACAAGTTTAACTTCAAAATGTTACTTACTTAATAGTTTAAGTAGGTGGCACGTGGCGAGTATTGTACTGGCAAATTTCTTTTTGCAACTGAACCAATGCCATCCAAGGTCATTCGTCCGCTTTGATACATCCCCTCGTTTTAATCGAGAATCACATCTTTCTGATGATATAGCAGCGAGTAAATTGGACCATATACAACAAGGATGTTTCAAGAGTTATGTGCTTTTTAGATAGGCGACTAGTTTACAAACATAATTCCATTGTCCATCAACTACCCTTTAACATATCTGTATCCGTTCCACCTACGGTATAATATATATTCTGCATATAAAACTAAAATTGCAATCGACTTTTAAGTATTACATTATAGTTCCAAGATGGTACACCTGATACATTCCAGAGTTTGACTAAATTATGACACACCAAGAGAGAAACATCGCTAAGGGCTCCAGGGCGAGAAAAATTATCTCACTAATTATCAGTCAACAGAAAGACTAATGGGTTTTACCTTTATCGCATCCACAGAGCTTTTTCTCTCTGAATTCACCTCCTCCTCTGCTCTTCGTATTCCATACTTTGCATAGGTAAGTTTGTTCACAGGCAGATTTGAGTTACGACTTTTTTACCCCAAAAACTAACCAGCTTGTACTACCACCTGCAAAAGTAACCTGAAATCTTCTAATTCTCATTCCAAAAACAACTTCGTGAAGATGATGAAAATGATTTTAGTGGACAATTAGTATTCCTTCCCAGAGAGAGAGAGTTCCTTCCTTTTCAAAGTAAAATTAGTCTCTTGCCTTTTTTTCTTCCACAAAATTTTCACGTTCGCTAACACGCATGATAAGTTGGCATTTAAAAGCACTGTCACAGATTCCATTTTTGTGACTCCCACTCCGCTTTTATGTATCTTAAAAATACCCCGTCAAAACCTAAAAATGTTCATCAGATACAGGGAACAGGGAAGACGTGGAACATTAAAAAATCACACTTCATGAAACAGACACGTAGTAAGAAAAACGACAAAAAATTGGATTGGCCACTTTATATACATGCATTTGTACATATCTAACGCACATTTATTGTCGTTCAAAATCTACCGTTTTCCACTGATGTTAAACGCTCAGCGTTTCCCCCTAATCTTTTACTCATTCGTTTGTCATATCTTTTCCTCTGGATATTACTCGTAATGGGACCACTTTTCTTTTCCCACTTTTTCCACAATTTCTTATGCAGTCTCCATCTCCATAAAGCTACTCCATTTCTCTCTCTCTCTCTCTCCTTCAGATACTTTTTTCTCCCTTTGGTTATCTAACATTTTCCGATGCATCTCCTCATCCATACTATTAGTGTGGTTTGTGGTTTCTAATGGATTCTTTACTGCATCATGATGAATTTTTATCAAGGAAAGGCACTCTTCTGATTTCCCAAATCGCTTTTACGACAGAGATATATGAGGGATATCTCTTATGCATTTTTCATAGTTGACTATCTTCCCTTTTACTCCCTTCTCCGTTTCTACCAGCATCTCATCCGAAAATTGTGGATGTTTTCACTGTGCATGTGTATACCTTCTATTTTCTGACACACTATATATATTCCTTGTATGTATATGTATAATTCGATGTGTTCCAACTTTTATTGAATATTTTTGTCATTTTCATGCTTTATCTTGGGTGTTTGCTTCACTGAGTGAGTGACACGAAGTTTATACGGTGAAGGCTTGTCCTTCTTATAAGGAAACATACATGCATATTTGAAAATGTTGTCCATATGATGAGCTACACCTTTACCAGAATTCTTTTTCCTAGAGAAATTGTATATTTCAATTTTTAAAAGTTGCAGCTTTCTCCTTCCCACAGAGTCGACGTATTGGTTTTGGCTTCCCAGCTCCAGCGTATAATTTTTTCGCCATTCTTAAACGAGGAGAAAGGGAGACCTGCGAAAAAGTGGAATAATTGTTTTTATACCTGACTTTTGACTGATAGACACCTGAAGTCAATTTTTCATTGTTTTATAAAGTCTACAATCTTTCTCGAGGAAAAAATGTCTTGTTGATTGGATGACTCTGGGAAAAAGTAAAAAAGAAAGGAGAGGAAAAAAGTGTGGTGTAAATTAAAATGCTAATCCCTTTTCCATCCAGCTTTACATTTTTAACGGAGACAAGGAAAAAAAGGCTTATGGAACAAGTTCAGTAAAAAAATTATGAGTATGAAGGTTTTTTTGTACGTACACATATGCAATGTATATGCATACATACACAAAGCTTATTGATGTTAAGAGCGCGGCAGCAGAGACGGAGAAAGCAAGAAGGGAAAAAAATCAAGGAAAAGCTGTCAAGGGATATCTGACTAGATGTCAGAAAGTGAAAGGATTAAAATTCTACTGTTACTATCAGCTTTCGACACCAGTGGAGAAAGCAAAGGAGCGATGGGAAAGAAGGCGACGTTGTGGTAAATTGCTATGTCATAATGTGAACGCGGGTAATGCATAATATCATCATCGCTCCCAAAGCATATATATATTTTTATATATGTCTCCCATACCTCATATCCATCCATATCACTACTCGCTTACTTGTATTTACCACTTATTTTTTCCTCTCATACGCTTCTCCACTAATATTATTAATGCAGAGATGAGTATAAAGTGTAAATGTGATGTTTCATCCTCCAACTTTTTTCATTTATAATGACTTGTCAAAATGTTTAAAAATGTTTTAGCTTTTTTTCTCACTCACTCTCTCTTTCTTCCAGCCACAAATACCGTAGGAATAAGGAACATTGGAAAAGAAAAAAAAGTTTCATAGTTGAAAAAATGTATGATCGCGTGTTGTTTTCCTTCTTACTATAAATAGTTATACCGTTATAGAGGCCTTCTTTTTATAAAAATGGTTTGTTCAACGTGTCAACTTGTTTTCGTATACACGCAAAGTCTGAAAAACTCCCCTTTTTTGTGTCACGATAAAAATGTAAATCAACAGAGAAAGATTTCTTTCTCATCTATTTATCGTGAGTGGTTTTGGCTGGTGAGTTATGTGTGTTTTTAAGTTGCAGCAGGAGCAGACTTTTTTCCAAGAAATATCTGTAACTCGTTGATATGTCACTCAAAGTGGAGGCTTAGAGAAAATACGTAATTGCTTATTATGCATTAATAATTTACATGATTTTTTTTCTCGAAAAAGTTTCCTCACATGTGTTTATATATGGCTATGATTATGGATGTAAATTGTCGGTGGAATATTGTTTACCTGGTTTGGTTGGTTGACAATTCATATTATGAACACGCTTGGATATTTTTATAACAACATCCCATAATAATTGCGAATGAAAAACTCTCCAGTCAATCTTCCATCTCTTTCCATACTGATAACAATAGAAACTTATCCAAGCTCAATTCGTTAGATAGTCTGCTCCACACAATGCTCCCTCCGTTTCCTTTCTTCTCTGAACAATGTATGTTTATACAATAGTTAGTGGGGACAAAATGCATTGCAGCTCGAGCTTTCACATCCGAGAAAGGGACAATTATATATATGCACAAGCTCGTGTTGCAAGTTACATCTTCCCACATTAACAACTACGTTTATAAGTTAGGAAGATGACAACAAGCCAAGCCAGTCTCATTTGTGCCGTCAGTTCCTCTCTATTCATGACGCAGCGACTCTATGAATCTTACACAGATATGATCAATATCCATCATCATACTTGAAAACATATCACAACCACAACATAACAATAACATATAGTCTACGTAAGTTGCTATATTGCGAACTACACACCTCAGCAGCTTTTGAATTAACAGCAGGTTTAGGTATAATACATTCTTCGTCCCGTCGTCCTCTATCATTTGAGCCAGCACAGGAGAAAAGATGCTGGAAGAAAACAATAGAGATTGTCTCCTAATAACAATCACCATCATAGTATTATCATGAGTATTTTCCTTCAGGACAAGGTCGTTATAAAATGTGTACACATAAGTTGTCGACACAATTGAATAAGAATAAGTATCACCTACCACCGATGAAAGTACATATGTAAGCACTATAAGCACATAAGTATTCCATATAAGCTATATATCAAATAAATGTTCATTCATGATTTCTATGGGAAGCAACTCGGCTGTTGCTCAAAGGGGGAAATCTGGAGGCTTTTTCGCCTGTGGAGTGTCCATGGTGGAAAGGAGGCACCCTACCTAAAGGAGAGCATTCATCAGGTTGTATATATATCATGATGATTATTATGCCCACATGTACCCAATTACAAAATCCTCTCATGGTTCACTCCTGCTGATACTTTCCAAGATCCATATATAGTCATGACTTTCCCTTTTGTGATAGATCTTACTCTGGCGCTGTCGCCCATATTTCTGCCCTCACAGTGCAACATATTTTTCAATAATGTGTCACTAGCGATAAATAATGAAATTTACAAGTGAAGTAGTCGGGAAAGTAGAGTAGTAAATGCGGTGCTCCAAGAAGACAACGAATTATTCAACCTGCATACTCACCAAATACGTATTATTACATCAAGAACCAGCAGGAGTAAATGTGGTCGTGAAAGTTCTTTGGATCCTCGTTCTATTTTAGTTGCTGTGCTTTTGCTTATCATTATTCGCCAAACCCGAGACCCTTTACACTCCTTTCTCCTCGCGCACATGTTCGCATTTTATTATATCTTAGCTTTCGCCTATTCTTGACGAAGAAAATATACTACAGACAATGTTTTTCCATTGGTGTATGCTTGACTGTGTTGTTATGAAAAATGAGCTTGAAAAAAGTCTTCATAAAACTAATGTTCCCACTAGCCAATATATGATTACTACCTCAATCTCACTTGTGAGCTGAAGAGAGAATCGCGAAAAAAAAGTTGAAGTATTTTTAGAGGTTCTTTTCTTCTTCAAGTGAATAATAGAATAAAGATAGTCATGTTTGCTCTCAATTCATCGTCTGCTGAAATATAATCGTTTGACTGGAGCAACAAAACCATAGTCGAAGAGTAAAGTCAAAGCGAAAGTAGAGAGCTTTGGAGAAGCAGAGAGAGAGAGAGAGTAATATATTGGAACATGGAGCTTTTCTCTCCTCTATAATTCGGTGGTTGATTCCTTGTCCGGATTACCCATAATATTCTCTCGCTGTGGAAGGCGATAAAGAGTACCGTCCCAACCGGAAAGTAAGGAGTAAGTACACAAAACGGAGAGAGAGAGAGAAAAGTTTGATCTTACCTATATAAAATATAATAGCCACGTATTCTTATTGCCGGGCGGAATCAACAGCGCAATAAACATCAAACAAGGGAAACTCAAGTGAAAGTCTACACATTCTTCCACTTCCTCTTCTGAGAGGGAAAATTTGTTGAGCTTTTTTGGAATATAGTGAAAGGGAATCAGCGTAGCATGCATGAACCAATAAATACCTCAAAAAAATTATTGTAAAATTGAATGGTTTTCTTCTCCTCTTTTTTCACGCTAGAACTTATATAGATTTTTTTTGTAGTCTTTCATATTCCGATACAAGCACGAAAGAATAATGAATGTGTACTACTAACTCCCGTTGGAGGATAACTTTTTTAATGCATTTCCTCAGGATAAGCAACGTACGTACGTACGTAACGTACCACAAATAATAATAAAAAACGTTGTGGGGAGTACACACACGTGGCTTACGTGATAACATGGTAAATACGTTAGTAAAGCAAGTGATCTGATCCGGAAAGCAAATACTCAAAAGATTTTCACCCCGTTTGCTAACTTCTTTATGTACTTTACATCTTGGCTTTTTCAACTTGTTGGGATGCAAGTAGAGTCGAAGCGAGGAAATATTTTCGCTCTGCTCCTGTGTTCTCATCAGCTTATCACAAAAACCAGAAGAAGGAGAAGTGTAAATACTGCCAAAGGGAAAAAAATACTGGAGTTCATAATAACAGGGACTTGGGTAAGGTGAATTATGCTGCTCTGATTATACTTGCTTCAATGGTCACGGTTTAAGCTGATCTAATTTAAAGGACAACGTTGTAAATAAGTACACAAACACAAGTACTCGATTGAATTTGAGGAAGATATTGCTTCTCTCTCTGCTTTGCAACTTTCATAACTTTCTTACGTATTTAAGCTTTGAAACAAAAAGGAGAAAGGGAGCATATTCTAGTTATTTTACGTGGATCACATTAAGTACACAGAAAAGCAAATAAAATGCATCGAAATGGCACTCTGACTGGGAGTGATAAGTAGGCACTTGTTATCAGCACGACGTGGACTGGCATATACTTGTATTAAATAGACATTTTGGTGACCTCGCATATATATGAATGCCACTATAGCCCAGCATGTGCATGCTCACTTTTGTTCCGGATAAAATCTAAAACATGTCAAGCCACTCCTGCTGATATTTTGGAAAGTTTTTATCTTGGAAAAAAGTGTTTTTGATCTAAGGGGATTTACTCAAAATCCGTATATTCCTTCACAATGCACAAAATTTTATTGTACGTGTTTCCCCTGCTCCCGTATACCATTTTTGCCACGTACGACACACAAAACTCTCCTTCTCTCTCTCTCTCTCTCTCTCTCTCTCTCTATCCATTCACCTCTACTAAACTCCCCATAAAAGCCCTTGACTTTATGATGATGATATGATGATTGTAATGGCCATTATACTCCGCTTATGAACTACCGGTACATGACTTTTTAAGCGTAACGTACATTATATAATCTCTCTCATATTCCGACTCCAGCCTGTTATGATACATACATCACAGTTAAGATCTAGTCATCATAAAGTCTCAGAAGGCAGAGTGAGAGAGCAGTAAAAAGTGGTTTTGCGTTAAATCTTGGCGTGACCGTGTCACACACACACAGCAAGAGAGGAACTTCCTTCGACATACAATAGAATTTCTGTTGTAGGAGACCTGTATACTGTATATTATGCATGTCTTTTTCTTCCTAGAATCTGATTCATTCTTCTATATTGCAAAGAGTGGTTTTCAAGATTTAGATGCTAGTCTTTTTCTTCCTTTGGTTGAAGGAAGAAGAGAGATCCTTAAGGGCAAAAACCACAGCAGAATGCACATAAAAAGATGTAGCCGAGCACACACATTATGTACGTTGTAGCAGGTTGTGGAACATTTATAGTAAAATATACATTTACATTACAATACATATTTTACACTAGATCTGCTCCTTTTTAGTTGGCTGTCTCTGTGGATTTCGCCCGTGTATTTATATCTTTCTTTTAAGTCGACGAGATAAGACGGTTGGAAAAGCGGGAGTTTTTTTTTAGCATGACTCTGCACACAATTTACGTTTGAGAACATATGAGGACGAGAAACGGTGTGCATGTGCACGATTATATCATAATATGTAGTAGGCGGGAGGATATAGCCTGGCAAGACCATGAATTTAAGATCAAACAAGTTTTTTTATACTTCACTTTGTGTTCCCTGAATGAATGACTGTCCGCTTTATTCTGTAGTGGTAGAGTGGTGTAGGCAGTATAGGCACAGTTTGTGTGCTCACTTGGATTTTTGTAGATAGAATGTTTGCGTGTTCGTACTTGCACAATGGATTTAGTAGAGAAGGTATAAAATAATATAAAAAATATGTGGAAGTGGAGAGAGGTGTAAGCAATCTAAACCAATGCACCAATGCATTACCGGTAGACAAGCATGCAGTCCTAAAACATGCATCACCCACACCGCCATCCACTATGTTCGTATATCACCAGACCAGCACACGGCGAAAAAAAAGAACACTACCGTATCGCCATCGCCCGTTAGTTATGTTTTTGGTTTTAGCGACTTCGTCCTCGTGTATGCTTTTGCTATGTAGGTTCTTTTTTTCTGCTGCTTCTGGCTTGTTCATAATCTCTGGCGAAGATCTAGAAAATCTAACATTACATTAGCGAAGTGTCATTTGCGCTATGTGAGGGCCCCGAGAATGGCAAGATTCGATAGTGTCAATGTTCTGTGATGTATAGACGTGTGATATGCCCTCCCTGAGCACACATACATGTATCCAAATGGTAATTCCATTTATATACGAGTAGGGCGAGTATATATCCAGTTCACCAAGTACACATTTGCTTTCTAGCCCCTGAGCATACATTCCCGAGGAGGAAAAAGCAGAGTAAGACGAAGGAGAAGAAGAAGGAGAAAAGAAAAAGGAGAAAGTGGCAGAGAGAGAGAAAGATTTTAGGGAAAGACATTTTAAGTTGGGTTCCTCTACACACACACATACATTCGCGCTCATTCATTCGTATGCATGCGTATACATAACACATAAAGCAAGAGGAGTTTTTTTTCTGGTCTGGTTTCGAGCAGTAGCTCAAGTTTAAATGTTTGATATCTTGCTTAAGCACCATTTTCCCGACGAAAATCTTAACTATTTTTCGCCTTTAGATTTGTGTGTTCCAATTCATACATATATGGAAAACCCGATTTACGACCTGCTCCCCGATTCCGGACTTCATCCGGGAAGGAGAAGATCAAGCGGAGATACATATATAAAAAATGGTGTGATACGCGTCTCTCCATTTCTCGCCCTCTTTTAATGCTATAAAAACCTTGGCGTTTCTTCCTCCATCTCTCAGCTTAATATATAATAATGGGTTACTTTTTCTTGGATTTAATGCATCCCGATTGCATACACTCATTGTAACCAGTACCATATCGTAGACCATACACCTTGTAGGATTTCCGTTCCTACGTATTTCACACAATAATACCAATAGAATAGCACACATTAGATATACATATGTATACATACATGGTGGCCGTGAGCTGTTATAACATAACTGTTCCCATTTTCCCTACGTCTTGATAGCCCACGTAATAAAGCATATTTCCCTTTCGTAAATTTCTTCATCGCAGAGTCGCTACTCCCTGCTGATATGAGTACACACGATAGAAAGTAGAAAGTGGTTTCTTCCTGAGTAGATTACTATGTAAAATGAGACGCTGAGAGAGAGAGAAAGAAAGAGAGAAGAAAACGGAATGCCAAAGGCTCTGCTCTCCATCTGATCTTACACTGATTATACCTTTGGGTGCGATTCTTCAACCTTTTACTGTACTTTCATTTATTACCCCTCCAACTCTGTCTCTCTCTCTTTCTCTTCTCCCTTCCTCTCGGAGTTTCATCTCCTCGTGCTTAGCCAACACACGTCCTTATTTGTGGGCTGTGATCATTTTGGGTTAGTCGACAATTTTAAAAGTTTAACGGGAAGACTTGGAGGACCGATAATTGTGCTTGTGGAGGAATAATATACTTTTCTCGACCATTTCGCAATATTGTAAGCGGTATAATCATATAACATCTTACTTGTGTCGCAAATCTAAAATGAGTTATTAAGATGGCTAAAGACTTTTAAATGTCGACGGTTCCATAAAAAAAGTATGATAGTGGAATGTGAAATGCTGACGATGAGTGATACGACAGGTCTTTATTTCGTAGTTTAAATTGACATGAATCACTAACGGCGAGTTCTGTTTCTCACTCGCTTCGAACGGTGGATAATCGTAACCAGAATATGTGTAGCTCGTTTTTTAACTGGGTGAGCTGCACTAAAGTTTATCAGTCAACAGACATGAATCATTATCTTACTCTATTATTAAAGCGTATATGGGAACTTACATAGTGCATTTAGGTACATTAAATAAGGAAAGGAAGAGAAATCGAATTTGTATGTTGCCCGCATCTCCTATATATTTCTCCCTCATCCCATGTGTATATATTTGTGAAGGAATAGATGAGCACTTGAGTACTTTATATAAGCAAACTGTAAGTTACTTGATTTTCTTGAAAATGCATGAAAGATGCTCACTATCTCTCACTAAGTTGATTATATTTTAAGCTTGATTTACGATTTTATGCAAAAACGACAAGAGGAGTAAGAAGGAGCTGCTTCCATGTGCAGATCCGCTCATATATCAATCTAATGTGGACGCTCATTTGAAAACGGGTAGAATGCGTTTGAGAGAGAGAGAGATTTTTAGAGAATGAACGCAAGAAAAACTTTCCGTGAGTGAGTTCAGAAAAGATGGATCACATCTGGCCGTTTTTGTCTAGTGTACAGATGAAAGACACAGTTTTCGTGAAAAACCATGCGTTACACATTATCCCATATTTTGCCGTCTTCTTGTCCTCTCCTCTTTGAATATAAAGCTTTTCCTTAGTCTCCACTCTGATTTTTGGAAGGAGAGTCGAGTGTGTGCGAGTGAGCCTTATACACTTACTTTGTTCTGTAGTTTAGTCATCATCATCAGGAGAGAGGAAAAAGGAGGAAGAGCAGAAAGTGATATCCGTCAATGATAAGATTTGGATGCTTTCTGCGAAAACTGCTTAAATGAGCGTAACATTATGCAGTGCGCGTTCCATGTAAAGATTCTCTCTCTCCCTATGTGTATGCATTTCATAAGCACCCTGAAGCTGCGAACTATATACCATTTTCTCTCTCATCTTTTTCGTTATATGCGGCCTTAATTGATGGAGAAAAAAGATTCTGCTCAAAAGTGAACGCCAAAAAGCTTATATTATATGTATCCAGAGTGGTGGTGGTATCGTTTCCAGATGGACAAACACGTACATTTATTCCTTGGTATTTACTTATCAATATCTCTCATACGCCGTCATCCTGTTCGCCACTCTCTCTTGTTCCGCCGCGCTTCATATTATCATCAGAGTCCTCCCAAGGACTGAATAAAATAGTTAACGAATATTAGATGGATTTTCTCTCCTCATCGTCTTCCACTTGAGATGCATTAGCAATGCGCGATGCCATAATTTTATCACCAGTCAATGATTCAGTGATTCAAGTGTATTATGGATGTGTACTTCCTTCTCTCTGACTAATCTCTTCGAGAAAAGACAGCGAGTGTAGCATACTACTTATAAGATGACAGGGAAGCTGACTGAGTCACTTTCCAAACTCGATATTAAAATGTATAATACAGCAGACAACCAGAAATTCTTTAATTTTATGAATACTGTGAACGCGTATCCGTGAAATTTTTTAGATTCTTTTTTTTCTAGAAAAAAATCACTTCTCTTCCTCTGTTTACTTATTTCGCAAGATAAAACTGTTATCTTAGACTCCTATATCAGCTTCATTTCACTCAGCGAGCAGAACACCCATTCATTCTGGGAGGGAGGAACAGACTTGAAACACAAGAGACAGTTACATATTATATATTCCCGTTGGAATCTTGTTTCTAAACCGACGTTTTTGATATGATTTTGTTGAAGAAAGGAGATGTTTGCTTGTGCGTAACCTAATCATTGTTTTTGATATTGTATGGCAAATGCTCTTTTTCAGTTTTCCAAAAAGGTGTGTGTGTGCATTAGCTTATAGAGACGAGACGAGAGGACAGGCTAATCTCTATTGCGCCTGATGCATTTTGTGTATATTTAAGATGAGAGGTTTTTGGAATGATACATTACTCGAGAAGTGAAGGAACATCAGTTAGTATTTACTTGCAACAATATATCTTCTCTCTGCCATGTGTATGATGTTGATTCATATAAAAATATATATCTCTTTCACTCATTCACCCAAAGCTACCGCCGCATGAGCTATTGTTGATCATGATAGTTTATATGCTCTTCTTCAGCTGTGTGTGTGTGTGTCGGCCTGCATGTGTGCAGTGACGGAAGAAGTAGCGCAGAATTATGCATAAAATGTGCTTCATAGTCCTCCTATCATCTTCTTCTGACTCGGTCTCGTTTTCTTCTCTTCTTCTTAAGTCATTTCGGTATTTGATTCTTTCTCTCTCTCTCTCTCATCTTGCAGGCTTTGTGTGTTTGGCAACGGTGATGTCTAAAAAATTTAGATCCTCTTAGAGGTTTTGATAAGGGGAAACACGGCGTAAAAGAGCGAGAAGAGTGTGGTGGCGTGGCGGCGGACGAGAAATACGAGGAATACACAAGTGAGTGTGTGGTGTACACGGTGTGGTGGTGGGCGAGAGAAGGCAAGGTTGAAGAGAGCCGAAAAAGCATGAAAGAAAAAAAGATGTGGAAGAAGGAGTCTTCTTCTTCTTCTGTATACTTCTTCTGCATGAAGATAATGCGAAATCCAAAATAACTTGGGAAGCCTTAATGGCACGTCATTATCCTGCATAGTAATCAGCCTGCCACATTTCGCTTTGACAGATAAAAATAATAAATCACCGATACTTCTCCTTTCTCATATCTTTTCTTTTTTCTCCTTCTGCCTTCTTCTTCTTCGTCTTCCTCCGAACCTTTTTCCCTTTTCTTTTGTGCCAAAACCTTGTCTCTTATACTCATCTCATATTTATATACAGAGATATTTTATAGGTGCTCCTACCTACCTCTTCTGCATAAACTACGAATGGGAGAAAACTTGGGTATGCATGCGTGCAGCGCACATTGAACGCTTCTCTCTCTCTCTCTCTCTCTCTCTCTCTCTCTCTCTGTCTTTCTGGTTATTCCCGTTAATATGTCGCTCATTCTATACTTTTTTTCTTGAGAGATGTGGCTCTCTGCTCATAAGACAGATGAACGGTTTGAATAATACTTTTATGCATATGAAAATTTACTAGGTGAAATTCTCATCTTCATCTTTCTCTTCTCGTCTTTCTTCTCACCCGATTTTGAAGACAAGTAAAAAGAGGATACCATTATTTTATTCAAGTGTGCAGTGTAGAAATGAAAATAAGTCTTCCAATGGAACCCACTACACCTCTTCCATTCCATTTTTTATCAGGGTACACGCTGCCAGTTTGATTGCTCAAACGTACAAATCTTTCTTTTTTCGCCTCGTTTATGAGTTCTTTCTTGCTGGAGATGGTGTGTATAATCATGCTTTCAGCCAGCTTCTTGGTTTAGCATTCCAGCCACAACTTTCGTTTTTCTCTCTCTCTCTCGTCATGAGCGAGACATTTCACTTTTCCTCCTCTTATAAAATGTGTACATCACGGTCAGATTGGAGTTATGTCACTCGTAATAATTTCCTATCGACTTTCTTTCATCTTTCCCGTGCGGTGAGAGGACGCGCGGAGTCGTCGTAAGTAATCATAATTCCTATAAGGTCTCTTCCGCTGGTTTGACTAGAAGAATTTTTGATTTTCATTTTCGGATGACTTTCCTTGATACGTCCTCACCACCATAGTGTAGTTCCTTCCTATGTGATAACTGCTGTCGCCCTTAGGACCATTTCACATGGTTTACTCTATACCCATTATACATGGGGAGCTTCTTTTTTTACTAAATTCATCTTCAACGAGTCAGTTTTCTGAAATGTCAGAAATAAGATCACGTCTTGGAGAGGAGGTGAGATGGTGAAAAAAAACATCAAAAGTGCAGACCAGAATTTGTGTTCAATTTGGCCTAAAGGAAAATGTGTATCACCTCACCACAGCACACTCTTATTGAAGTGGCACTGTCTTCAATCAAGTGAAAACAGAAATCAAACTAGTAAAGTCAATCTTATACCTTGGAAGAAATACCTAAAAACAATAATTTACTGGGGTTCTGTGCGTATCGCGTAAAAAATCCTTGCAGGCTTTGATATAATGATGAGTTGATGATGATGCCTATTTTTTACTTCCAAAATACATTAAATCCAGGCAAAACTATTCGGACGCGAGTGTGTACTATAAGCGTATAGTAAGTGTGTGAACATGATGATAATGATGAGAATGATGATACTCTCTTGAGATTTGTTGTTGATGGTTCCAGCCCAAAAAGAGCCCATATGGAGAACTTATACATATGTATAAAAAATCATAAAAAGCTGGCTACTCCTACTTGTCCTTCCCTGTTATCAGGCCCAAATAAATGTAATGGAAATACTAAACATTTTGCTTCGAGTTCATCTCTCGAAAGATGCATAAATTTATAGTGCACTTCCCAAGTCAAGATATTGCTCTTGCGTTATTCCCAACATCATCATCATCTGATTTAAGCTCACACAAATGATCACTGAAGGCCTGCACATAAACCATGTATACTTTAGGTAGGCATAAAAGGTCAGAAATGGCCCTTGCTCACAAGCTCTCCTCATCTCATCCCAGCATCAGCAGTTCACTTATGCTCTCTCTCAACTCTCTTGGTTGAGTAAAAAGGAGTTGAACTCTGATAAGGATAGCTGATAATGAAAATACTTTTTTAAGGAATTGTGTACTACGATTTGATGCATTCACTCTTTTTTTATCAGAGACATCAGAGCAAAAGGAAGAGGTTTGTTTGGTGGAGAGAAAGAGAAGGAAAAAACTCGTTCGTCAGAGTCCATTGAGTAAAGATGCGCTGGCTGGGCTGTTTCTTTTCCTTTTGTTTCTCACTGATCTTTTTGTTTCCTGATCTCCCAAGCAGACAAGAGCAAAGAAACAACAAAGTTACAAAATTGTATCATCTCACAAGTTAAACATACGATTGTGTAGCTAGCATTTAGTAGTATTCACGTTCGTCTATAAGGTAAGCTTCTTCCTCTCTCTCTCTCAAGGAAGATGGAAGTGTTCCAGAATGTGACACTAATTGAGCATCCCTTTTTTCTCATACGTTGTAACTGTATCCCTGTAAGAGTCATGTAATGATGCTCAAGTATTTTGAAACAATTTTTACGGAGGGCAGTGATAATGTCCCTAGTTAAGAATCAGAAAAAGGCGATGAAGGCATAAAGGGGAAAGCACATAATTGAGCAAGTTGTGATTGAAATTGTGATGGCAGCTCTTAGAAAAAGCAGCGGTATATATGGCATACTTGACCTTAACGTAGTGAATAGAGAGAATATGTGGGCATACTATGTGAGTAATAATAATAATATACTTAAGCCTTATACACATATATAAGTACTTGCTGGCAATTTTAAGAACTCCACGGACAGGGAACAAAGATAAACGATGTGTTTACGGGTGAGACGAGAGCCATTTAGGTTCGGGAGGGGTTCAAATTAGACCAGTGTTTACAAAAGCTGTGGAGAAAAATGAGGGCTGCTCACTCCTGCTGCTGGCTTGGCATTCTCCCTACATTTTTATATATATTTTTTTTGCTGGAAGGGTATAAGCGGGTGAGAGAGTCTTCTGGAGCGATGTTGTTATGCGATGACATCAAAAAGCCGTTTAAGTCATATTATTACAGCAGGTGAGTAAAATTATGTAGAACCGAACTCGATATTTTCAACCTCAATGAGGAAAAAGGACGCACTCTTGTGACATTCGTATATATTTTCTGATGGAGAATCCAGATTAGGTGCGTACACTTGGGCATTTCTCTTCCATTCAAATTCATCGTTAGTATATTACGAAAGGAAGAAATGTGCGATAGATTCTTTGAATTATTCAAAAATTATAGGGATGCATGAATTCGTTGAGGATATCTCCTTTTTTCAATTTCAAGTGTGCATTCTCATTTTCAGTCAATAATTTTCAACGCTGATGATGATAGCCTTAAATTGCGAGAAATCAGAGGGGTTTCAAAAGCGTAACAATTTAGACAAGAGGACATAGTTAATTATGTCTCCCCGTCGTATTATTGAAAAAAACAGAGTAAGAACGGAATAGTATGATATTTCCGAAAGCCTGCGGCTTCCTTAACGAGATAATTTGAGGTAAAATGTGCATCTGAAAAGGCGAGACTCAGATAATAAGAATCGATTATGGTTATGTTCTTGTTTACGGAATGCAAGCTATAGTAGACGGACACAAGTGGACTCTGAGAATAAACTTTATCTTTAGTTGAACACTTGTGCTGTTGCAAAAGGCTGTAAAAATGCCTTCTAACCAATATATGTCGGTGTTTTTCCTCTTTGTCCACTTGAGTCTTCGGTAAACGCACAAAGTAGGGTTCATGCAAGTAGCATGATACTCCAGTTATGTCACATGACATGTTTAAAAATTTCTTCAAGGCCAAATTTTCATCAAGTATCAAAGTTCGGTACGAAGACCTCCAACCAAAGTATGAAGGTCTTTTCCTTCCTCCAATACTGATGCATATTGCAAATTTTCAATGACGAATTGATAATCAGTTTAAGAATATTATGCAATAATAACTAGATTACTTCAGTTTGGTATGCAGTTATATGCACCATCGTGATGTGATCATGAAACATCATAAATGCTTATTATGCACTTTGTAACTCAGGTATGCGATATGTAAGCCATACCACACTCACCCATACAATTCTCGGCTAAGTTCACGACTTACTGCGTCTTAAATACGGTATTAAGACACTAGCGAATCCCATATCACCGTTTTTATATGCTTTCATTCAAATCGTGCACGAGTTTGTTTTCCAACTTTTCCAGTGCACTTTATTCTCTATCAACTAAAAAGTTAAAAAATATATCTCATACCGTTCCCAATATACACTTGTATTCGCTGTACAAAAAAAATATATCTAGCACACATTTTGTTGCTACTACCAGGATGCACAAAACCTACTACGCTGCTAACGTTTTCCTGCAAAGAAGGGTTTTATACTTTTCCCCCGTCTTTTGAGAGACATCTTAGATGGGATCTGATGATAGAGAACTCAGCAGAAGATGGCCAGGATGAGATAAGACCCCCATTTCTTACACAGCTGTCTCTTTCTTAGAATTAATGAAGATTCTTATCGAATATTCCATTCCAGATGGGAGTGATAAGGAGGAAATCGCTCTTCGTCTCCCAGCATTTTTAAAGAATAAATGGGCATGCATGCATTCTTATTCCCTACTCACATTTTCCTATTATGCTACTTCTCCTCTCACTCCTCTCCCCTGTAATATGGGTCTTTTCCTTGTTCGTGTGATAAAACACGAAAGCACACTGCACACTATACTGGTGGCAACATCGTATCAACGCAAGGAATCGGTGAAAAAAACTGGGGAAAATGCGTGGTAGCAGGGTGGTTATATGGTAAAAATTTATTTTGAAGGAGTTGTGTTCTTTTAGGCGGGTTTATACTCTTAAAGTAATGAACACATACGGAATGTCATGTGTGTGAGAGGAGTGGAAAAGGGTGTTCAACTACAAGTGTTATGCAGTGTAGGTAAGAAAAATGTAGTTTTTTTCGTCTAAGCAGACATGTTTCACTGTTTAGTGCATATTATGTTCCCATCAAGTGTCTTCCTGTTACACTAATCGATTACGGACTCATTCCATACACATATATTTTTGTGTGAGGGTGCATATTATCATGTCACCTTTCGAGAATGAATCCATTTCATCTTTTCCACTCATTCATGGTGCAGGTATTGCCCATTTATAATAGTTCAACGTGTAAAAACTCAACGTATATATCGTTGCACTTTGTTCTGCAAAAACTTATTGGTCTGCACGTAGTCGATGTTACTTTTATCATTCGTAAAAAGCAGTAAAAACTTGACTCGTTAGGGAGAAGGGAGAATTCACTGTATTTGCGTGACCTTGTTCTGATCATGATTTTACCTTAAAAATCAGCAATCTGATGGGGAAAATGAAGTTTTTGCTGTGTGTTAGCCGAACAGTATAAAAGTGTATATATTGAATGGGCGATTATTGTGGATCAAGAAAACGAAATTGTGATGCATGGAGTACGTACAAAACCTTATCTGAACTTGGGATCTCACTTCATAGCGTTGAGCCTATTTTTTATTTCAGAAAAGAGTGATGCTATTTCACTGATTATTGCTGATGTTAATGGAGATAGGAGCGCGGGTACATGGCATTTTGGTGGTGAAGTTGAAGAAAAACAAGTGGCACCATCAACGCAGACGGTACTCCTTTCTGCGAATGTGTGATAGACTCACTCAAGCCCTCTACTTAGCATACTTTTCCTCGTCTTCTTCTTCTTCTTCATGCACCTGCACCACCTGATTTTTATTGAAGATGACGACGATGATGGTGATACAAAAGATAGCTATGGACATTAGCAGAACTCGTCCTCCATTACATGTACATAACTTTGCACGCTTTTCAACTTGTACCTGTGTACAACGATTTAAATGCTCGAGAGTCAAAGTGACCCACCAACCATGTATATACTTTTAGATTGTACCTCTTGGCATTTAGATGTTTGCATATGGCGTTTCGCCCAAAAGTCAATATGTATCTAAATTCACGAAGAAGTTATTCAAATCAATAATGAAAGCTAACTGAAATGTTGAATCCATTCCCTAAAGATTTTTTTCCACATAACTCTTTGACTTGAAGAGAGGTGCATTTCACTCAAATCTCAATTACCCGATGATGATAATCCTAGAGCATAATTCAGAAAGCATTCAATGTACACAAATGCACATTAGAAAAGTATTGATTGTCACAAAATTGAAAATGTCCATTGACTGCTTCGTATATTTTTTTCCTGAAAGAAGCGAGATTAAATAATCATGACGATGATGGATAAACCGAAGTGATCTTGAAGGATTACTTGGAAAAATATGGAGATGCACATGTGTGAGTACCTGCATCAAGTTCATTAATACCAACATTTTTCATCAGTTCAGCTTTTTATACCATTAAATCTGTATGCGGTACGCGATATGATTAAAAACAGAATTTGATGGAGACGAAGATGATGGTGGGATTGAGTGAGTTAAGTGATTTGATGCTTCACTTGCATTAGTACAAACAGCCACATTTTTTTGAAGCAATGACAAAGACTCTTGGGGTATCACCCAAGGAAAAAAAGAGAATAATAAAAATATCAAGACCACATTTTCCCTATATTACACATTTGTTTGCCCAGTTTGTTATCGTACTAATGGCTTTTGGCTATTTGCGTTTGTCACCTTCAAGATTTTGACCATAGTGTCCGATAACGAAATGACTTGTGTGTATAAATGTGTAGAGTATTTACAAAAGGAAGAAATGAGACAGCGAGAGAGAGAGAGACGGTTATAGAGATAAGGTTTCATCTTCTTCACTCTAGCATGAAAGATAGGATGGAACATATAGTCATCCGCGTGCACTAAAAGCATGTCAGATTAAGCAAGAGAGTATGAGAGAATCAGAAAAAGTGGATGATGGTCATCATCATCTTTTATCAATCAGACACAAATTGTATGTAAAGTGTACGTAATTTTCCTTATATGGACTGTGCTCCGCTTTGAAAGATAGATTAGCGATGAGAGTCGCTCTCTCGCTCGCTTATTGCCGTAGTACATATTTTCAGACTGACTGAAGAAAAAGATGGTGGTGATGAAGATCAAATACCAATGTTAAAATATATCTGCTGTTTTTGTAGAAAAAAATCTCTCTTTGGAATCACGAACCAGTCAGTGCAAAACTGTTAATTACCATTAGCATCGCTGGACACAACTGATGCTCCAAGAAGCTGAAAAGCCTACTTCGTTTTTTTGTGCTGCTGCATTCAAGTTGTCATCCTGAGAAGATAACATTAAAAGTAAAAGTTGTTGCAAACTGGTCATCTGAGGAAAAGACTCATCAGGCAATATAATATTATGTTGTTCAAAATGCACATTAAGCCTGCGTTACATTAGCAGAATTGGCACGTGAATCACACTCGCCATCATCATATTAGTAAGTTGTCGCTTATTAACAAGAAAAAACTTAAAAGCATGTCGTGCGCTATACCTTCTTTCTGTATCATGAGCAGTCATCTGTTTACTGTGGTGACCTTTTAACATTTCATGAGTATGGAACGAAGCGGAGCACATCCTTCTCTCTCTGTTGCGATATATGTTATATGGCCATAAAAGAGTATTTATGGCTGAATGTCAACGTGATGATGTAATTGAATAAATGCGTTACACTCTCGATGAAAAGAAGATGCACGGCATAATATAGCTGATTGAAATGTCTCATCCAAAATGATCAGGAGCTGATTAAAACGGCACAATATGTAAGAATTTATGAGAAGACAATTTAGTCAGCATTGCATCAGAATATCATCATTGTGATATTCTTGATGCGTTGAGGGTTGAGATGAGATGCTTTCTCACAAATCAAGAATGGTAGCAGCAGTGTAGTATGCATGTCTCATAATAATTTTCTTGAGAAATAACGAACGATTGTGTTGCGTGATAATTCGTACGTGTGTGCAACTAGATTTGAGAATGAATGTCAAGACGAACTGAGCAAAGGGGAAAACAAAACAAAAAAACATGCCATACGCCTAACTTCATTTCCTCGGGATGAGTCAAGAAGGCAGAGATGATAAAAAAGCTCTCTGAAATCTTCTTCTTCGGCTTGGAAGAGTATATAATAATAATCAAGCATTTTCCCGTTTCACTGTTGAGATAAACAAGAAAAAAGCAAAAAGTTTATCTTGTTTGGAATACTCTGACGAAGATGATTATTGGATCAGAGTGTGTGATGTGCACATTACTTTCGTGTGGCTCCGTATCCATGTTCATAATAATAAGCACGTACCAAAGTAAAATTACTATTTTTCCATATTGCATTCATCCGCATCTACTTCTCGCGACGAGTGTGTTATTTACTCCATCTTATACCTTCTCATCTTCAATTTTTGTTTGGGTTGATGACAATAATGATAAGGTGCTAGATGATCCCATCACCTTGAGTGATGAAATAATACGTATATTGTTTTGCTCGCTATCGCCTCTTATCTTACAAAAGCGGATATTTAATGTTTGCATAGAAATGATCTCATTCTTTCAACTCTGGTGTATAGTGCCCAAAATATACACATACATACTTGAGTGCATATCATTCGTTATCACACAGGTGCACATTTTGTCTCCTTATTTTTCAAGAATGAGATGATCATAGGTTTTGCAAGCGCCAAGTTGATAAGTATAGAGTGTGACGGCGATGAACTTGTGAGAGAATGAAGGTGATAGTCATGTTGGTACGTGCTTTATGGAATTAATACTCCAATCCAAAGTTCTTCAAGATTGTTAGGCACACAACCACATATTTCTTATGATAAGGGGGCATATCATAATGCGAAATATACACCGATAAAGAAGCAGCCGGATATATATGAGAAAAGGTAAAGAATCCTGTAATATCACGAATCACGATCATGAAACTATATATTTCACATTCATACGAATTTCTTCGAAGGCTATAAAAGCTGAGCTGAAAGGACACTTGAAACAGAAACTCATCAGAAGATCAAGTGTAATGTACGATGGATGATGCCGATATGAATTTATGAATTCTGCTTTTGTGCATTTAAATCCACGACATGAATGTTGTCTCTGTCCGTGCCCACAGTTCAAAGTACATAAGTTCCGAGTCCGAGGGTACTTACATGTGGACTGGATACAAGGGTTAAAATTTGAAGGAAATATTTTTCGAATCTTGAAATTCAGCTGTACCGTGTAGCATATATAGCCACTAATTCATTCAGAACAGGAATATCTCAAAAGCTTTTTTGCTCCTTTTTGTTGGCTCATTTAGACATGCATATTTGATGGAATGATATCACATTCTCACTCCACGCATATCAATTCAATCGTCATGATGTGACATCATGATTGCACATGGTCATCCTCTGCCTAATATTTCTTCCTTTTCTTCATTCTATTCTTGTTCACATTCGCTCACTCTTTGCCGGCTCGAACGTATAATTATACTTAGCATACATAAGTCACATATTCACACAGACACACACACACACACACACACATTCAACTCAAGAGTCACGACAGTATCAGAAATGAGCTTGCATAAATAAATGTTCCCAGTAAACTGCATGCGAACCAGAGTGTGCTGTGTGTTGTGCGCTGTCTCTCTCTCAAGTTCAGAAAAAATCGTTACTCTTGGATCGTGAGCATTGATAAGGAAAGATAAAATGTTTTTAGGTAGGTACGTCAAAAATGAGTATGTATCACTGATTGCTCCTATCTTTATCTCTCTCCCTCTCGCAAATAGGACAACATTAAAAATTACATACATAATGTTATGACTAGTGAGACGATGACCTGTGGAGGTTATGAACCTTTTTTTCACCAACAACCATTTCATGTAATATATTTTCGTACATATGTATAGGTACTGATAAAAAGCTCACTTTTTCGTTGAAAGAATGTGCACTATATACTCGTGTCCATCACAAATGACAAGAATGACACTGACTTTCCGTGAACTCATTCAACATTTTTTTTTGGATCATGTTACAAGATCTGTCTCGGGTGTGGAATGTGGAGAACCCTTCTACAGATAAATTCATCAGCTCGTATAATGCAAAAGATCATCAACTTGTCTCGTGCTACAATTACTTTCACCGTTGATTTATAAAGTGAGATATTCGCATAAATATATGGACTCTGAAACTATTTATATCTGTAAGGTGTGTACTCCTTGGCAGATACTTATCAGTAATTGTGTGCATCAAAAGTTAGCACTCTCTCGTGTGCAATCTGATGTACATGTACGTGAATGAGCTTACAATATGTTTGTCCTCTCATATTTCACGCTATCGAAGGATGATCCCTAGTCGCATCTTCATCACATGCCATATGGTGTGATAGTTTATATGCTAGATATATATATGTAGATGCAGATATATGCAGTTTGAATCAGTACACGAGCCAAACCCTTTCCCCTCTAACCTTTCTATTCAAGTTCACAAATTATTTCATATGACATTTAAAAAATAGCTTTTCCGTTTTATTCTAAATTATAATTCTTCGAAATTTAGAAAACGCGAATGCTATCATTTCTAAAAATTCATGTTGTCGGTTTGGCTGCATTAAGTTGGATTTAAATGCCGTTTAAATTTAAAAAATCCATTCGCATCCGAAATTTAAATCAAAGGTTTTTCGGGGTTTTTGGGGTGTTTGCTTTCTACATTCTACTATCAACAAGAACATTTATTCGTCTCGTATACCTCTGTAGTAAGCAAGTGGAGAAAGCAAAAAGATGATAAAGATTGAAATGCGAACAGACTTCCATTCGTTCATATCGCATCTCTCCATCTTTCAACATCATTTTGCCAATATTAATCTTATAAAATATGGGATCTCCGTCCGCATCCTCATCATGAGGCGTTTCAGACTTGTTCTCGTCATCAGCCTCCCCCCGTCATCATTACCATCAACATCGTATCATCAGCATCATCTTCTTCTGGTTGAATCAAGTAATAGTGAGAATAAGGTAGGAACTTATTACCAGCCTGTCTTTGCTAATCAGAGGGAAGGAAGTAAGCGAGAAGTAATTACGCATCGATCTCCCAACGAAAATATCTCTCGCTTATATTTTTTGAGAAAGCAGTAGCAGACAAGCAGTCACATGTATAAAAGGCGAAGGCAGCAAAGCCCCCATTTTCAGGGGAAAGAAAAACGGAGAGAGAAAAATTTCAGTTCGATAAGGACCCATCAACCGATCCATACATACCATTTATTTCCCCTTTTTAATTCTCCATTTCCATACCATGACGGTGCGGAGACATAAGTGTTGGAATAGGAAAACTTGAGCATATATATCAAATCAAGTATATACGAGTTCGCTTCCAAGTTCAGAGGCGTATTCAGTCGCTCGCTTCACTAACTTGCACGAAAAAAGAAGAAGAAAATCTATGTGTGTATCTTGAACTGATTTTCATCCATCCATCCAGCCAAGCCAGCTGCTGGTGTGCCCAAGCCAGGCAAGAAAGAAGATGCGATGTTTTAGGTGGAGGAGTGGAGAGAGAGAGAGATGCTCTTCCTTGATGCATGCCTTTTTGCTTTCTCCTTTCTTCGCCTTTTCCTTCATAGATGAAAAGATTCGATCCATTTTCCTCATTGTAATCTGAAGAGTCGCAACTTATTACTTTTAGCATACCTATCAAGGATTTTTTTTTATAAATATACGAGCTCGTATATATATCGGCCATATTTTTTAAACATAAAAAAGTGTATGCATGATGTTCATAGAAATTGGAGAGAGAGAGTGTAGGAAGATGACGATGATGGAGATGACGATAATGCCATAACTATATCGGTTATACTTTACAATTTCATCTTATGTAATGCAGGGCAGATATAAACTGATATGAGGAGACAGGAGTAAAGCTTATTTTACTTTGCGTTGCTTCTCCCTCAGTAGGCACACACATATATACACACACGCTATCTCACATGGTTGTGTGCTTTCTTCATCATCTTTCGTACTTACTTTTTGGGGCATTTATATCACATTATCAACAAACCATATCTCATTCCTCCGTTTTCCTTGTGTGTTCCCCTCTGCTTCCAAAGATATCTCTCGTAGCGTTCCTTTCGTCTGTCCATCCGTCCTCTTGGTTTTCTCTTCTTCTTCTACTCCTTTTCCCCATTTTCTTCATCTAAAGTCTCAGTGTCCTTCTGCACTACTTACGTCCATCCTTGTGTTTTCTTCTCTCTCTCTCTCCGCTCCTCAATTGTATTCCTTGAGCCTCTTACAAACATTATTCATGCATATGGCCACATCAAGTCACTTTTGAAAGGAGAGATATTGCATTGCTTTGCTTTGCTATGCATGCACACACAGTGGTATACTACCACTCTTCGTCTTGTACTTCATACTCGAGAAAATTCTTCTTCGAAGAGATGCGATAATGTGGATGGACATGCGAGAAAAGCTAGCAAGTACACAATGCTCCCTCTCTCTCCGTCCTATCTGCTCTCGCGCTGATTGTGCTAGCTGCCTAGCCTCCTACTTACTGATCAAGCCTGATATTGTCAAGAAGACAAGAAGTGGTGCAGAGATAGGAAAAAGATTCCTCTGCGTACACGCTAAAATCTTCCCTTTTCTCAGATCGATGATAGCAAGAGAGAGAGAGGCATACGAGTAGGAGCAGCAAAGGCACACACACACTCTCTCTCTCATGGAAAATACATATCACTCATATGCACATCCCTATATGTTTCCCCATTTCCCCCTCTTCTTGTTCATCATCAACATATCATCTTTCATATTATATGATAATATTACAATAAAACCTCTTTTTCTCTTGCTTTATGCAGGAGGAAAGAAGAGGTATTATAAGTGAGTGAATTGTAGCGCGGCGCAGGCAGCAGTGCGATGGCACTGCAGAAAAGAAGAAGAATATTATATTCCTTGTCTGCCACTATATTCATATCAAACTTTTGCCTGTTTTTACTGTGGCCACTACTTCACTTGATGCCACCATCAGTCTCCTCTTCGGCAGATGAAGTGCTTTTTTATCTCATTTTATCTCTCGTCTTGAAGGAAACCAATGCGCTATGTGTGTTGTCGAGAGAGAGAGAGAGAGAGAGGAGCATAAGATACACAGACTTTTTGGTATCGGCATCATCCTTCTCTCTCTTCTCTTTCGCTTGCTGATCTAGTTTTTTTTCTCTGTGGTTGATAGTTGATATATATTTTTTAACCTTAAAAATATATGTGTGCATTATGTGTACACAAAAATAGAAGTTTTTTGGATGCTGGGGATAAGCATGGCTAGATGATGTAGCATTATGATAGCAAACAGAAACTTGGTAAAGTGCAAGTACAAAAAAAACGTACGACAGAAGGAAAAAAATGATAAAAATGTTAGATTGTCTCTCTCCTGCCTTTTCTTCTCTCGTTGATATCGCTCGAAGAAGAGAAGAAAATCCTTGGCTGTGTGATAAGCGGAGGAGTTATGCATTTTGTGGCAGACGGAAAGAGTTTGATGATGGAGTAGAAGTTGATTACGAACGCAAGATATACAAGTTTTAATACACATAACTTTGATGAATTCTTCCTGAATTTTTTTTCGTTACGAAGGAATTCATTATGCGTCATACGATGACCGCATATATGCCAATTGAACAATTCTCAAGCCTTCGATTGGTCTTGGACTTGGGGAATAATACATATTCTAGGATTTGTCATCTGATTATGATTACCATTAGCATTGTACTGATTAGAGTAAAAAAATATATACAACTGATTTCACACAAAAGTACAGCAGATCCCCCTGAATCAGTCAAAGGAAAAAAGAATCTCACACCATCCTCGAAGCGTCGTCAGTGGAGGAAACCATAACGTGAGCCACTGGAGTGGAATAAAGTACATTTGAAAAGAAAGAATAATAATAGGTAATATATGCCTCTCTGTTTTTGAGTTTTCCGTTTTTGTTCCTTGTCTCTCTCTAAACAAAATGTGAGTAGTCAACAGAGAGCAGTCAGTCGTCGACTCATCGTCGTCATCATATCCCATATTCTGGGAGAAACATAGGGGAAAAAGGAAAAGGCTTGGCATCCCATGCCATTGGAGATGGAGGGAAAAGCGGTTATCAGTTCACTTCTGTTTGGCTCCGAGTCGGATGGATATTAAGATATTCTAATGACTGTACGATAAGGAAAAGTCTGCAAAATAAAGATAAATTGAAGATAGCCAGCCTATTGGATGGATGATAAAAGCTTGGTCTGGAAACTACAGATAAGACAATGTTTCAGATACGGAGAGAACCAGGCATAAGAGAGAGAGAGAGAGAGAGAGAGAGAGAGAGAGAGAGAGAGAGAGGGACGGGGAGAGAAGGCGAGCAAAAAGGGACACTGACTACGTACTACAATATACTATACCTTTTAACTCTTCCACTTCACCAGAATCCGGTGTATATGTGGAAGTGAGCTAGAACATTTTGTAAAATATTATATAATGTATTGTATGTGAATGTATAGATAAATATGTGCTCTCCTATCTGGCGAGTAAATCACGCGAAAGCTCTATTATTGCATTGGTAATAGTATCCAGAAGGACACATTTTCTCAGAGAGTTTCTCACTCAAATGCACTCTCCAAAAGAGAGTGTTGTTCTAGTTCTCCCCTTCTCTCTCTCCTTTCTCTATCTTCCTCTCATTCTTTCCCTGCACACATGGAATTCGTAGCCATTTCTCTGATGTGTGTTTTATAATATACTCTTTCACAATTGTACGGAGGTACGATATGATATAGTACCTTTCTAACGTTAGAAATTATTCGTCAATTTTCATACCTAAAAGTTTTGAAGTTCCCCTCTTTGAGCCCCTCAAAAAATTCGCTAATTTTAGATCCTCCCCTTCCAACTTAATTATAGACACAGAAAGTTGTGCATAAATTAACCATTGCCAATAATATGGTTTTAACAGCATAAAACCAATTAAATAATGTATGACTATCAGTAGGTGCGTGGATGTGTTTCACAAACATGTAATCTCGCTTGAGACATCTTCTGTATGTCTCTTGTAGTAAGCACGTATCACTTTTGTGATTGACAAGAAACAAGTGGAAAGCAATTCAAGAGTAAAAGGAAATATATTGTATGTGTGTGTGATATGACTCGAGTGTGGATTGTCATGTCATAAATCTAGAAGAATGACAGGGAACATAATATTCAATTTAGAGTTCAATTCCAATTTCAGCTGGGGATCTTCACCGAAAATTGGTACAATTCGTGTGTGCACTATATGTATGATCAATATATGATATGGATATGATGTGTATTATTAAGGAGAGAATTTTGTCTGCTTGTACAGAAAAATGTGGAAGGGTTCCCTCTCTATCACTTTCATTATCATTACAAAATCCATAATACTACCATACGTGTACACATGGAATATGGGATTGAGATGATTGTGTGTTTCTGAAAATGCATCAAAACATAAATATATATATACCCAGCATCCGTCTACTTCCAATGGCTGTTCTGCAAGAAATCAAGTTAATGTCAGTCCAACTGTCTGATTGCCTGAATGAGTGCAATATCTTTCGCCCATATATTAAACAGAAGGGATGCAAGTCATATAAGAAATAAATATAGGCTGGAGCAACGGAGCTACTATCTCAGGAAAGACAGACGAACATCCTAAATAATGTTTTATGCATGAATATATCTATGTATTACATATCTGCCCTGTAAATAATAGCAGTGTTGTGCATCATTCACTTAATATATTTATATGCACATATTAAATGGATGCAAGCGCCCACCCCTTTATGCAACTACACGAAAGATATACATATATGAAGGGTATATACAACGCAAAATGTTTGACTGAAATCCTTCCCTTGAAAATCCTTATCAATTGATTCAGCCGGAACTGCTTATCTTGTCAAATATCTTTTGCGTCTCACTCACTCACTCACAGTTTTATTCTGCTCCTGCTCTTCTTCTTCGTTATGAAGTTTCTCCACCTCTTTGCGCTCTATCAGTCTTCCAACTTTTCTGAGGGAGAACAGAGAACGGGAGGAGGAGAAGTTATATCGGTGCAGTAGCGATGTTTCTCTGTATGTGCTCTGGTGTGCATTCTCTTTTCTCCCTGTCAGCAAGTCTGCTGCTGCCTGCTTTTTAGCGAAAACATGCATGTTGGCAGTCGGCTGCCGGTCGTGTGGATGGTGTGTGTGGTAGTTGCCTTATATAATTCCTTTCTCTTCTGGGTACATATGTCACTAAAAAGTGGTGAACGAGTTGAATGTAGGGAACTAGAGATATGAAAAGTTCTCTCGGAATAACTTACCAATCTTTGGATTTCCGATTTCCCCTCGGATATATTCCACTGGCATCATATCTCATGACATATCCATGCTTTATGTAAACAATTTTGATTTCAATTCTATATTCTCATATCTGTTCTGATTTTCTCACACTTGTGCTATTCCATCTAATATATATCCTCATCCTCACCAGCATTTACTTGTTTCGAAGAGAAACCTCTGATTGATCCAAGGTGAAGTAATTCATCCATTAATTGACTTTTCGCCAGCCCATGAATTTATTACTTTGACCGGTACTCACTTCATGTCGTAATAAATTACCCGGACCATAACGGACAGGTAAACAAATCACCAGTCCACGCATTTTCTCTCTCTCCTCTCATCAGCAGCAAGCAGCATTCCTTAAGTGACGCAAAGAATGTCTCACTTCCAGTAAAATAAATGTTTATTGAGCTCGTTGTTCTTGTACTTGACATTCATGCACCGTGTGTGTGTACAGAACAGTGTACAGTAGTTGAAGTGAAAACACGAGCTTCGGCATTTTCATGAGGTGCTCGCTCACGCTCACATAGGGAAATGCTTTACCTTTTAAAAAAATTCCTACCAGTTGTCGTGTACAAACACCATTTAAAGTCAAACACACTCGAGTCCTAAAATATTTGGGTTACTTACACGAATGATGTTTGGACACGATTGAGAGATTGAGACCAAATGTGTTGAAAATATGCAGTCAAAATCGAGATGTGTTTAACTGGAACTATTTCCAGATTGACTTTTATTAAGGTAATACAATCAATTCATCTAGGTATTTTTGTCCATTTTCCAGGACATGTCCAAAAAGAGAAGTTGACAAAAAAATGTTGGATTGGAACTGAAAAACTGATGTGATTCTTCTTCAGCAAAGTAAAATAGCTGAGAAGAACGATATACATAATCAGAATGAGAATTGGTATTGATTATGCTGAAGGTGGTTTTCAACTAAGGTAATTTGGTGAATGGAGGCTGTTGATGTTCTCTCTCTCTCTTACTCTTTAGAAATCAATTTACTTCATGAACGCCTCAGATTCCAATCAGCATTAACCCGTTCCTCTAAAATGTCTTAAATGTGTCTTATCTTCTCATCGCCAACACACTAGAATGCCCCCTTCCTTGTGTACTGTACATAGTCGTTCTCTCCTGCACCTAATAAATACAAACATTCATTTTCCATTGACACAATCGTCGAATGTCTCCTTCCACTCATTTTCTTGTGATTACATAGCTTGATAACTCTCTGCGATGCGAAGAAAACTCAGTGGATCTTTCAACTATTTGGATATCATCATCAACTACTCAGACGAGCATTTAATGTATTTAATAGGGAATGACATTACAGTTTCAAATGGATAATAGCACTGATGCGAACAAAATATAATATCAAACCGGTTGAGAATGGGATGTGATGAAGGATCATTTCTCAAATGGAAACTAATTGCTGTCTGGTGGATAAACTGTGGAGTTATCCTGAACCATCGAGTGACACTCTTCTGCCTCTTTTGATTCTAGCCATGCCTCTTTGGACTGGCATT
>JAQFZW010000928.1:0-37652 GCA_034687055.1 Heteromurus nitidus | reverse complement strand
CCAACCGTGACCTCCATGATGACCCCCGCCTCCGCCTCCGCCACCTCCGCCCCCGTGTTTCCAGCCCCAACCGTGACCTCCATGGTGCCCTCCACCCCCGTGGCCATGTCCATGTCCGTCTACATGTTTCCAGCCCCACCCATGTTTCACAGGGGCATTTTCTGGATCTTCTGGACTTGCTGCAGCGTCTGGTGCTGTTGGAATGTCTGGAAATAGTGGGCCTGGAAGCCCAGGGAATGCTTCTTCTATTTCTCCTGCACCCGTCATAGTTGTCACTAGGACTAAACCTGTCACCACCTACAATACATACAAATATAAGAATTCATATTTAGTAAGCAACATGAGAAACAAATTTCGAATGATTCCACAAAAATTAAGAGACCCGGACAAAATTCATATACATCTTATACAAATCGTTGATCTAATGCCCTCTGAAGACTCCTACATACAATGACAAAACACGAATTTAACTCACCAATAACGCCTTCATCTTGAACACACTCTGTTAAAACCTTAGTATAATAAAATAGATCAGTCTTTTAAAATAATTCTATAAATAAAAACAGCAACAACACTAACAACGGCAACACAGATTCCTACTTGTCTGTTTACTTCAAGTGCCACCGTTAGACTACGTGATTTACTCAATTGACATCTATTTATACTTACGCCAAAATAACTCAATATGTTATAGAGCTCCATATGCACCACAATTACTAATTACGATTAAACAAATGTGATGGTTTGTGTTTTGTTACAGATAGGACATTTGAAATTTTTTGCTTCATTTTTTGGCTTCTACTGCATTCTGCATATAGACTAAAAGAAATTGAAAAAACAACACTGCCACATCTAACGTTATTAGAAATACAAATTATAGTAAAAAGGGGAGCCTATATTGGAATTACGTGCGAATGCATATGTGCGAGCTTTCATTCGTTGAATTTCGATTTCTCCGTTTCGCTTAGCAAGCACATGCCAAGCTTAGCAAATTGATCTATTATATCATACCAATTACAAGTTATAAGGTGTGTAATTATTGTTCGTTTACGAATTCGAGGGTGTTACGCTACACACACGATATTTGCGATCAAGTATCAAATATCGTGTATGATCTCAGGAAATATTTGGCAACTTTTTTTTAAAAGCATGTGTGCTCTTTTGTTTTAAACTCTAAATTTTTATTTCAGATTTATATCTTATCATAGCCATGTCGAATGCAACTAAGTTTGTGCGTTTGTATGTGTAAGATATCATTGCGATCTTACTGGCCAGCGTGATTAGTGAAGCGGTTGTCTTCCTGCTTCCAAGTTCCTAATCCATTTTTTGCTCCTAAGATAACATTTTTCTTGATTTTAACGAATAAATACAAATAAGGCCTTCCCAAGTTTATGCACATATTTTGCGATTTTCTGCATGTAATAAGCAAAAAATATATTATGCACACATGAAAATTGTCCGAAGTGTGGTTGAAATTTATATATATATATGGGTTCAAAGGCACTGGCCATGCATTTCAAAATACTACAAATTGAAAAATATCTTCACATTTGGCCCTACCTGGTTTCAAACAAACTTCTATTTAATCATATATATTTGTACTCCTTTAATTTTATCAACTTGAGTAACTGATGCGTGCGTGTAACATGCTGCGTTGTATTTATGAGTTTCAGAATTCATACAAACTCACAATAATTTAACTCCAATTGTGAACACTGAAATCGAAATCTTTTAAAAGGGATTAAGCGATAAGAAGTAGAAATAGTGCAGAGTGCAGTCAAACTATTATTTATGCACATATTATTAGAAATGCTTAAAACTACCTTTGGTTTGCTTTTGCTACCTATTTGAAATATGAAATGATATTGACATCGTGTATCATTCTGATTAAAATACACTTTTTCATGGATTAGATACACAGATTAGTCATATTAAGATTCACTTGTTTTCATGCACAACTATAGAAATGTATGACAATTTGACAAATTCTAATGAATGATTAGTTCGTGCTAAAGTGTTGTATCGTAATGTAACAAAAGGCAACACGTTGAAATTATTCAATTAGCTATCTAAAGATAAAATTTATTAATAATTTACCAATTATTAATAATCACAATTTTTATATGAATGAATTCTATCTATAACCATGTTGCATTACCCATTATTGTCGGAAGTGTGAGCAAATAAGATATATAAGGATGTGCGTTCGTGTTTTATGGTGTGCATAATATTACGAGTTTAATCTAAAAATTATATGAAACTTGAGTTTTACAATCAAAATAACTGATTTATTATACTGATTAGCCTTCTAGGTAATATGCTACATATATTATTGTAGATGGGCGTGTCTGTAGTCTAACACGTTAAACATGTTTAAAGCTTAACATCACAAATTGCCATAATTGTTCGCACTTTTAGACATTTCAATTGTAAAGGGCTACAAAATAATAAATGTTTCTAGTTGAGTCGTTGAGTGCAGTTTCCACATTCCTTATATAATTTTGTTTACCTTCACCTGAACACATTTGCAGATAACTCATATTTCCTTCCGATATATAGCGTCCTTAATGCGTGTTTATTGGCTCTAGCTTTTTACTCGGGGCGCAAGACAAACTATCAAACTAATGCAGCTAATTACGCCCCTCTATAGCAGATAACTAGTTTCGTTAGATTAGAGTTTAGACACAAAGCAAAGGATTTTTAAATGATGCACTTATTATTACGCATGAAACAAATTTCTACGTTTCTAATGGCACATGTTTCTTTTCCACTTGGATAGATCCGCAATGATAAATATCATTAAAACTTATTTTTTGCTTAATTTTTATATTCAAGCCAAATGAAATGAGAGAAGTACACAAATTTGGCTTGTCTTATAAGGTTTGGATTCCTGTAATGAATGATATAATGTTCGAAAATAAGGAAATTGTTACATACACATATAGGTACATGCACGTGACTTTGATTCTCTTTTTCTAAACTAGGTAGCTTATTGAAACTAGCGATTATAGACCCAGGTCCCGTCCCAAATTTACATGATTAAATTGCATGTTAATGAACTTGAAGTGCTGGTAAAACATTCGTAGTACGAACCCTTCGAATATGTTTACATACGAGATGCATTTGTAAAAAACATGTAAACGTAAGCCAAAAAATATATATTTCTTTCATATGTCATGGCTAAAGTTACCTACAATTTCTCTCAAACTCAAACTACAAATTGATACTGATGCTACAAAATGATACAAACACTAAAACTTTTTAAACCGTGCATTCATCATTAAATTCGGCTGGAAACTTACTTATGAACTATAATAAATATTACTGGTAATTGGTAAACTCATAGTATGCAAAAAGTAACCTGTCTCGCTGCTTTTCGAATGTAGAAAAGAAAATCTACCTTCAAAATAATAAGTACGCCACAGACTACAGATTTAAAGAAATTCATTTAGCAGGAGGCAAAGTAAAAATGCATGTAGCTGGAAACACATTTTGCAAAACAGCTTCATGAGCTTCAACATTCTTTGGAATGTTCCACCTGAAATTCTTGTATGCAATTTACTCACTCCTAAAATAATGCACATTCATGTTGAGCACAGGTGTGCAAGTGCAAAACATGATCTCAACGTTTGTCTTCGTTCTCCACTCGTTCTCTGCAGTGCCCATCTCCACTGAGGAATAGAGAGCAGAGGAAAAGGCGCAGATGAGATCCTCACAAAAGAGCAAATTCACAGATGATCATTTTATGTGCTCCCTACATCCACACATTCACATTCCTTCACTACGTCTTTGTGACAAAAGACTAATTACTCTTTTAACATTGTTGGAGTGGAGGAATTTAGCTAGGGATTATCTTACTTCTTTATTATTCTCCCTTGCAATTAAAAACTACGTTTTTTGTTACAGAGCTGTAGATGATTTAAATTAAAGTGGTTAATTTGTATCCGTGCTGAACAGCTGAAAATTGAACATGAGTCTCTCTGTGGAATCTGGAATTGTTTTGTTTTTTATAAGGTGGCCTATTAAATAAGTCGTCCTTAGTGGCACACAGGTTGAGTTGGAGTCCTAGGATTTGCACCTTATTTGCCAAATGAGAGTGTGAAGATTTAAGGGAACCACCTTTAGGTTAAAGGAAGGGGTATCACATATACCATAACCAATTACAACAACCAGGAAGGAAATTATTTAATTCTGGTGTCTGAGACATTAAATAGTATTAAGCAGTTGGTTGGGATGGCTGGGCCTTCCAGTGGAATTGTAAATGGATTTAAAAATGAAAATGGGTAAATACCAAAGAGTAAAAAGTAAAAATGATTTGAAGTTGAAGTTAAACTTTTAACTAGGAAGCATATTTATATCTTTCGCGATGCTTTAAATTTTCAGTAAACGGGAACGTATTGATCAGGAAGATGATCAGGAATTTATGCCATTATCTAAGCGAATAAACAACATTCACCTGTCCCCCGAGCGGTTGGTGAATGGAAATCATCATATCCCTAGTCACCCAGGCGTAAATGGCGTTGCAGCTGTAGGCTATCCAAACGGTTCAAGCAGTAATTATCATGTTTCAAATTATGGAGATACTACAGGTCAACTCTCAGATTATGCGCATGAAGCAAGTCAGTTTCATCAGCGACTTGTGCAAGGAGGATTGAGGAATACACCGATACAATACGGGACTAACGGAGTGTTACCGTTGATATCAGATCTCGCAACGAATTCCTCATCCTCAGGTGTTCATCCTCATCAGGTGCTACACGCTCACCTTGGACATAATAGTACTCTTCAAAGTTTAGAGGTATTAATTAACTGCCTACAATTTTTGGGCAACTGTGGTATTTTTTCGGACCCTATCCTAAGATGAATTTGTGAATAGTAACTTTGATTTAATATTCTTGTAGATACCTGGAGTGATACCCTGTCATAACGGTAGTGGAGATCAATCTTCCATTATCGAGTACAGACCCACACTCAACGAGAGCGCAAATCCTCACTACTACGAGTCAAACCGCGCCTTGTTTCACCTATATTTAGAACGTCAGCTACGCAATAACCAATCTCCACACCCTAACGTATTAAACCGAACATTAAATCATCTAGATAGTTGTAATAATACCTTGTAGTGTGGTTATGGCATGAGACATGCCTATAGTAAATTATGCAAACCGAACAACGCATTTACACCGTTTCGAACCTTGTTAGTGCCATTTTCGAAAGTGCTTCACATGTGTTCTTTCCAAGGAAATTTCTTCAGGTTGGGCCTGTAATGGTTGTGAAGGTTTAACCTTTTAAAATAATTACAAATGCACCGTTCGAATACTTCTTAACCCAAACTTGCTGCAAGTTGTAAATGTGTGTGACATTATTAGAATAACGACCATTCGCATTTTATATTACGTTGTTTTGTACGTATTTATTTCATACTATATTTAATATATATGCTTTAAATAAAGTTCAACCATTCGAGTTTTAGAGCAGACAAAGAACTAGTGATCTGATTTGCCAAAGCAGAATTTGAAATGGGTATACTGTAAAAACGACATACAAAACGTCCATTTATGCCGTAGTAATCCTATGAAACTATTTCTGAAAACCTGCTAATTGTACACATCATAATTTCAGGACATTTTCAAGTCTTGGAAGGACACTTCTCCAGTTCTCGAGTGTCTTGCAAAGCAACTTTCGATGACGTATGCAAAATTGTTTCGCCTACTAATTACAGTAGATCATGCTACAGGTGTTAGTAAAAATCCGATATTTGTTCTGACTCATGAATGAAATGCACCAACGTTGTCATAATCCTAATATTCCTTAACGTAGACACGTTTTGCGGATACCAGAGCAGACACTGAGAAACTATACTTTGCACAAGGTGATCTGATATATGATAAATCAGACGTGAGAATTTGTACACATTGTGCACGTTGGTTCATACCATCACTACTACACAGAACAGAACTCTCTCGGTACAGCCTAAAAAGACAATAGTTATAGCACAATAGCATTAGCAGGGTCCGTACTCAATGATGGCATACATAATACAAAAGAATATGACGAACTCGACGACGGGATGATATGGGTATGTATGTCCTCGGGCGGTACTGATGGAAACGTTTAATCCTTTTTACGTACGGGCAACGAAGACAGGAAGATGTCATATTGTAGCCGAAAGTATCACTAAAAATATTGACATAATATTTAAGTATATAACTCATACATTCAACATTAGTACATCACAGAAACACGGTCCACGTTCCATTAAGTTTTGCATCTGGCTTAGTTTTGACACTGTGTGTCTGCTAATTGTTCTGCGAAATCTGTAATTAATATTTCTGACTGTTTTTAAGTTTAAGTTTTGCATTAAGTTTTTTCATAAACTTGTCATTGACCTGCCGTGTACCACGCGCAATGGAATTCCCCTTAATAACAGAATCCTACGCAGTTGCAAATACATCCTGGCCACAAGACGGAAAGCACGTTTTAGCATCATACAACAAAGATGTCATCGTCGTTTATCAAGCTTACAAACCGAGCATAGGTACTTGGGCAGCACAACACAAAACCTTCGAAGGATGTCCAGGATTTTCTTTGGATCGCATGTCCTGGATAAAGCCAAATTTTCTTTGGATGATGTATCGCTCTGGATGGGCTTCGAAGGAGAATCAAGAGACAATACTTGCGATATCTGTCAAAAGAAGTGGATTTGAGGAACTGCTGCGTTTGAGCAAAAAGCATGGTTCGGATGCTGTCGCAGAGGGAGCAAATTATGAGGGATTTGGTGCTGATGACGTGAGAATCCAATGGGACCCTGATCATGATCCATTCGGTAACAAGTTGGCAAGACGTGCTGTTCAGTTAGGATTACGGGGCAGTGCATTACGAGCGTTTGTAAAAGAGTGGATCGTATCCATCGAAGATATCACGGAGTTTGTCCGAAGTCAACACAAATTTGTGAAAGATAATGAAATGCATTTATTACAGGTACCTGCTGAAAGGGTCTATGAAGTTGATGATATTAATATTAAAAATCATATAGGCCTTGATAGCGTCATACCGAATACTTGATTGATTTTACTTGTATTTGAGAGAAGAACATTTAAACAAAATAAATTTCCTAATCAGACAATCAGAGAAATTTGCGAAATCAATTTTTATTTTGGATGCACAATGTGACTTGACGTGAGGAGAATTACGTGACATTCTTGTCGATATTCTTGTGTGGCTTGTGGTGGTCTGGGTAGTATGTCTGATACTGTTCCAATACTGTAACGTTAGCTCAAAACATATAAACTATGAATGAGGTAATTTCCGACGTTCCAAGTAGGAAAGCTGACATACGCAATCCTCCAGCAATCCAAGTTTTGAAACCATGAATCATCCTACAGCCTAGTTCAAAGTCATATCGTCGTCATATGTATCCCTCTTCACAAAGAAATTGTTCATTTGTAGCACTTGTGTATCAATTGCACATACCCATCACAAAAGCATATTTTTGATCCTGTATTGTAATTTTGTAATGAATATAATAACAGAATAATATACTGGACCTTACGCATTCTCTTTGAATGACACATTTGGCTCCGTTGTGATTGTGCCTCTTTTCATATCTTATCAGTGAGTGCTTTTCATAACCTCATCGGAACTTCTCTGATAAGAATGGCATATGATAACAGATGAATATGATAATGCAATAGGGTGAATAATTCAATAATTCTACAAATTTTCCTGCTGCAGCTTTTAGTGACGCATAACCTTCTGCTGATATCACACAAGCTCAGAATTTTAAAGTCTATATAAGTTATTCCCCATCAATTATTTCTTGCTCAAAGATTCCATACTGTTCTTCTGTAGGCTAATTGTCGCATAATAATTGACAAATTCAGAATGTCTCTCTTAATCAAATCGCTATTTATTGTTGCCCTTACTGTGGCAGTGAATGTGCTTTCCACATCGGGAAATGCTATTCCAGCAGATCATTCAGAACTGAGGGCCGCTCTGTGGGAGAAGACTGACCCGGCCAAATTGATTAATCCTGGTGTAAAGGCTGATGGTGACAACAAAGATGAAGATAAAAAGTAAGATCAACGAAATTAAACATATTTCTCCTGGAATATTATAAAAATTCAGCATGTGCTTCTTAAATTTTCTATATTTTTACACGTCGCTAAATTTTGTTCTCTCCAGGTTTCCCTCGAAGGCTTGGCACTGGGTCGTCCTCGTATTGGCATGCTTCGTCGGAATCATGTTCCTATCTTGTTTAATCGCATACATGTTCTGTGAATGTGCGAAGACAATTGTTTGTCTCCCATGTACTTGTGTAAGAAAATGCTGTTGTTAGTTTAGTTTCGTTAGACTTTCAAACATAAATACCTGTATATTTTACATTGACGAGAAATAATATTATCCTAATTTTTGAAATACAGAAGAATGACGCATTCTATACATGAAGCAATGAAGGTCAAATTAGTGTAACTTTTTGAGGGATTTAAAAATAATAATTGTAAAAATAAAAAAAGGCTCAAGAGTAGATCTCTTGAAAAGCTCATCAGCTAACCGTGGCTACTCGCTAACATAATAAAACATGCACCGCGACGAAGAATTAGTCCCTTTTAAAAGGTGCATTCAGTCACTCTTTTCGTAATAAATCGACTATGCAATAAAGTGTTTATAGTTATTATTACGCGATGAATACTTGGTAGCTATTCACGTTTTTCAAAGTATATGGTAAGCATCACAATCATCTCATCTCACCAGAGAATGACTGTCCCATTTCTTTGTTTTTTATAAACATATATTTTTTCATGAACCTCTCTTTTTTCTGGTGTACTGACATTGCACCGTCGTGTACTATTGGGAAATGGGCCTTTTGCCTTTGGAGAGAGAACGTAAGTAGTAAGTAGTATCTTTTTCTACAAACATTAACGATTCCATTCATTATATATGAAAAAAAGAAGAATCAAACTAAGATGATTGTGCAAGCACAGAAAGTCTGTAAAATTTTTGAAGAAGGAACTTGTTTTGCATCTTTGCGCTGCTCATTCTACCTTTTAACTATATAAATTGACTGAAAAGATGGTCGGCATACACAGAAAACACAATATATAGGTCTCCAACAACTAATAAGTAGTATAACTTGACTAATAACTATTTGAATTTTTTGGTGTGTAGCACCCCATGTGCCATAATCTATACACAAATATATATACCTACTCGACTTGTCGCATTGAAAGAGACAGCAGGGTTGATTTTGTAATGCTAACAACGCGACAGCAGCACCTTTCGAAAGATAATATACGATGACAAAGTCAAAATTTAAGAATGCACTTTCAGAATATCATATAGTTAACCTTTAAGGTCTTTATTGTGCACATACACATGCTCGGGATTGAAGGTGAGAATTCCTTTGTACACAATAGTGTCCCTTCTAGAGTAAATATGCATTCAACAAGGTCATTAGAGGAACAAGCAGCAGTTGAGTTGAATATTTGATTTTGAGATCTTTGATGGTATTCATTTATGCATGCCCCCCAGAGTTGATCCAATGGCTGCACACCAGAGATCCCTGCTCTTACGCAGATTATGCAATGTCGGGAAACCCACAGACAAAGAAAGTGTGTGACGAAGAAAGAGATGAGAATAATGTATCCAAACTTCACCAGTTTTAATTGCTGGTCATGATCACGCGAAATTTATGCAAAAACAGGTTGTCCTTTTCGTGAAAAAAAGTAAAAGACCATGACTAAAGTGTTTCCAAGTTCAAAGAATAATCTGTACATCGATTACTTTACTTGGTTTTTACTATTGTAAGAGGATTTGGAAGGAACTCCCGTCCCAAGAGTACAAAGTGTCAGGAAAATATCATTTCTTTTTTTTTTGTTGTGATTGCCAAAGAGCCAAGCCGTCACCGTCAGGGAGGTGTTCATGTTCATACCTACACATTATTGAAAACAAGGAAGGCTTCTTCTTCAGGATTCTCAAGATGCCAATCTGATCTTGCATTTCACAAACTTTTAGACGTCTACTTTTTTCATACACGTCTTCTACGATAATGAACACAATGCTATAAAAAATAATGATTCCTAACTTGGATTGCGTCGGCAATATCTCGAAAAATATTATGGGTACGACTGTGAAATTTGAGTCCGATATCCACAATATAGTTATCTATAGCTTGAAATCCTAAAACATCTAAATCCAGGCAAAGAGTTAAGCAATAAGCTACAGCAGTTGTTTCGCGACGTAATGGTTGTTATTCCAATTGAAAATGTCTGAGCCAATCGTGTCATTTATTTCCGCCAAAAAGTATGGGGACAACCCTTTGTCGACTGATAGTTGACGCCGGTCCCGTCCCGAGCCAAATCGCATGAGCCTGGGCAAGACCCGGCTTTATTATCTTCAGTAACATCTCTACGATTACTGTGATTATGGTTTACGACCTTGAATGAACATAAATTATGAATTATGAACTACAGAAGGGATTGGATTTATGCAATAAGAGGAAATGAAATTAAAGGATGAAAGGGAATTTTAACAACATGGGTATTGAAACTGATCACAGAAGATCACCATTTAACGTAATCGCCTTTCATTAACCATCAAAAGTGTACACGCTATATACTCTGTGCGTGACGTCTTCATTTTCAGATATGAAAAAATGTTGGATTTTCTGAGATGTCTTGCTGCTGCTTCATTCCAGGAGAACCGAGCGCATAAAATAATTGGAGTAGACGCGATTTTCCTCCAGATATCCAAACTACAGAGACGAGAGAAGTTTATAGCTCAGTTTGCTTCCAAACTTCGAATCAGCAAGCAGTGGTTCACTAATATTTTTTGCGTGCCATAAATTACAGCAGCAACAAACGCATCCTCTAGCATATGAATTTTTGCATAGAGTGAGTGTGATGAAGAGTGTGTTATATCGCTAACTGCTACTACATGCTAATCACTTTGCAAGGAGCGTTGATGCAAGAGATCGATCATCATCATCTTCATATCCCTCACGTTTTTCCATTCACAGGACGCCAGCGCTTGTTATCCATCACCTCTCAACTTATTCACTGGTAACGTTTATTGTGTGTATTGTAATATTGTCGTTGTTTGTAGTAGCGAGGGGCAAAACAATTCGTAGACAACATTTTGTTCCCCTGAGGCATTCGACTCTCTGAGGTGAACTTCAAGTCACTTAACTTTGCCTTGAAAACCTTAAATCGCTCAAGATACAGAGACACCCTCTCAATACATATTTTTGCATGCAATTCCATGCAATATATGTGTCATTATCAGCAATTAGAAATTCTGTCATTTCCATTTCTGATCTTGTAGAGCAAACATTGTAGACTAGCTCCTCAGCCACCTTTTTTGACCCCAATTGTGATGTTTTTCTTAATTGCCCTCAATACGTAAATAGACGCACATGTCTTCCTTCGCAGGTCTGTTCATGCCGGATAAGTCTCATCGGCCACTACTTGGAAGATGCTAATCGCATCTCGTTTGAGAAAGAATCCGAAATGGAAAGTGAAGTCTTTGCGTTGTTCCAGATCCAGTTTGCCGGTGATTTTGTGCATTGTGTTGCTTGGCCCACTTCGAGTGGCAAAGCCTCAGTTGTTGAGTGAATTTTTGAGTTCACGACAACCCATCAATGACATCTTTCAAGCGAAACAAGTTCTGACTAACAACATTAATAATCCAGCGACATACCTCACAACGGTAGTATTTTTATAATTCACTTTGCGCATGGGAAGAAACGACGGATTTTCTCTGAATACGAGAAATTGGCTAAACAATTTAATGTGTTTCATAATTATTGCTAGCCCGCTGTCATTAAAAGTTACGGATACCCGGTGGAATCTCATCGGGTAACAACCGAAGATGGATACATACTTACAATGCATCGGATCCCTTATGGGAAAAATGAGGTTGGGAAGGGGGCCAGAGAGAGACCAGTCGTGTATCTGCAACACGGATTGTTTGCATCCTCCTTTGAATGGTTTATGAATAAGCCAGAAAAATTGTTAGGTAATCCACGTAGGAAGTTATTTACATGAATAGAATAAGAACTTACTAACTTATGTTGCATGTTACTGTTGCATGTTGCATGTTACTAACTAATGTTACATTACATGACTAATGTTTCAAAACGTTCCTTACGATATTAATATCATTTTTATTGATAGCTTTAAGGCTCGCCGACTCTGGATACGATGTATTTCTTGGGAATGCCCGTGGTAATGCATACTCTCGTGCTCATTCCACGATGACAGTTAATAATAGAGGATTTTGGGAATTCAGGTAAGTTGTGTCGTAATAATCTCGAATATTTCTAACATTTTACAAAATTATAATTGTCGTACATGTCTACATTAGCACCTTTTCCAATTGTCAACAAGAAGCCGAGTACTTTTACTACGATGCAACTTGTAGAGTGCAGTGAGTGAAGACGAAATGTTCCTCATTAGATAAAGATGCATTTCGTTTGAATAATTCATGTTTTAGCTGAAAGCATTTAGTTGTATCAAATCAACCAAGGTTTATCTCCTCGTACCATAACATACAGAAATAGACTTCCTGCAGATAACTCATGTCTAAAAAACTAATCTGCTGTGAAGTTGTGTACGAGATTTTCCCATCGTTTGCTGCATAAATACACATACACATCACATCAAAGCATTCTCAATGTCAGAGTGAACTTAACGTGCGTGCGTATAAAAACATCAATTATCATGTAAAATGTGAAGCGAATTCGGTAATGTACACAAGCCAAGATGTTAAGTGGTTATATTAGGTTTCGTTATAGGTACTCTACAATTACCTGTGGTTCAATATCAGCATTTTCATGAGCGTTATGCGATGTAGGAACTACCATGAAACGTTACGCTTAGTTCGCCTTTGCATTGACCTGGACTAATACTATTCTTCGAGAATGTACTTTTAGAACTATTTTCCGTAATTTCTGTGATTTCAGAATATATATGTAAAACTTTATGTTAATGCATGATCAAAGCCGTACAATAAAGAATCTTATTTTTATTTAATCCATTTTGTATAGCATGCATGAGATGGGAAAGTATGATGTTCCAGCGGAAATCGATCACGCTCTGAAGACAACTAATCAGACAAAACTGTACTACATTGGATTCTCAATGGGAACATCCATGTTTTATATTATGTGCTCACTACGGCCAGAATATAACGAAAAGATTAAGTTGATGACGTCTCTGGCGCCTGTGGCCTACATAAACAATATGAGCGGCTTTCCAAGACTGATTGCACCGTTGGAGAGAATTGTTTTTGTAAGAACTATATGATGTACCATATGATCCCCTTTATGATGTACACAGAAAACTGATGTGAAAACATTAACCCTGGTTCAGTTCGTACAGAATTTTTCTTCTTCTTTTATTGACACATTTAGAACCTTTTAGAGCCTCTGCTGCACGGAGAATTTCTTCCGCCGTGGTTGTTAACAATCTACAACACTGTCGGAAGCTTTTTATGTTCCAACACATTTATTGCGGAAACGATATGCACAAACATAAACTTCCTCGTAAATGCAATCGCTAAAAAATTTCCCATTAAAAATCTTACTTCATCTTCGAAAAATAGTTTAAAAATTATTTTCACTTTTTAGTATGCGGGATGGGATTTGCCACAGAGCCAAGTGGTGAGTGTTTTGTAGAAGTTTTGTTTTATAAAGTCAAAGTTCAAGTAATTAATGCATGCTCATTTGTGAAAATTTTATGTTTTCATCCCATTTTCAGAGTCAGATACCATTGTTTTATAGCCACACGCCTTCTCCAACGTCAACCCGAACATTGTCCCACATTGCTCAACTTATTAACAACGGAATCTTTCAAGAGTATGATTTTGGGGTATGTAGAATGGCTTGGTGCAATACAAAATACAACGATCCTCGTACTAACGACCTCCTTCCTCGTTACAGGTATCCCATAATCTTCTTGTGTACGGAAACGTTCAACCTCGAAAGTATCCATTACATCGTATCTCAGCACCGGTGGCACTATTTTATGGACCCAATGACGCTGTCGTCAATCCCGATGTAAGTGACCGAATATTTATAACGTTAGTTCGGTTAATTCAAACTCCATTTCCCATCTACACATGTATAATTTTGTATTTATTTGCAAAAAGGATGTGAAAAGACTTGCATTAGAACTCCCCAATGTTGTACTAAATACACCAGTAAACTTTTCCTTGTGGAATCACTTCGATTATCATCTCGGAAAGGATGCCAATGAGCTCGTGAATGACCGTGTATTAAAGTTACTTCCACAGTATTGATTTGATGTGTTTTGAAAGCGTGTTGCACATATGCAGTATTATACTCCAAGTTTTAAACTCGAATGATAGAAGCCTGTGTTCAGTCTAACGTTACCATAATTGTTACCTTCTTGCCAAATCGTGATGTTTTTTGTGTGTTTTAAGTAGAATTATATTGTACTGTATAATCGTTTCCGCAATATAGAATGTGCGCGCTGTGTTTCCAATGTATGAAAATTGCATTGCAATTAAGCACATAGGTTTTGTAAAGTTCCATATTTTAACTTTAATATTAACGACATATAATATATCTCTTTTAGTATCAGGGCGCTAATAAAATCAATCATGTTATCATCAGTATTAATTAAGTAGTTCGGGGAGTAGTAACAGTCAATACGATTTGAATAAGCATGTTCTTACATATATTTGCATTCAACAATATGGAAACATCGTTCATGCACATTACAGAGAACCCGACCGTTAAAAATGTCATATTAGACTAGAAATGGATGTGAATCATCGTAATACTGACACGGTTTCGCCTGACCGCAATACCCGTCTCTCCGACTGCCTGAGGAAAACTCCCCATCATTTGCTCCATTCGAGTTGCTTTCTCCATTGTCATTTGATTCCAGAATAAGCTGAGCTGGAGGGGAGCTTTGTATTTGAGAAAAAGAGTTGGGGTCTATGGGTATATCAGATGTAAGTAGGTCAAGGTTTGATGCTGGAGATGAATCTACGAGCGTTGATAAAATATCCAAATAGCTTGAGTTATTAACAGCGTGGTTTTGTGACTCATCTTCAGTATCATGTTTTTCAACTTCCACTTCCACATCGATAAGTTGCTCTTGTACGGCTGGGGTCGTGGATGATTTCTTTCTTGATTGGAAACCTTGACTGTTTACTGTATCACAACCATTAGATTGGTCCAGAGAAGTACTGGATGCGATCATGCCTTCATTATTTGCAGAGTTCATATCAAATTCAGCTTTTTCCAACGATTGGGCAGCTCTTCTTCGATACGCTGGCTCAGGATAGTTGAGTAGTTCCGGATCCATTCCCAATACACGGTAAAGTTTTATAGCAGGTAAAAATATCTGCCCCGTTAATGGATCTTTACTCTGCAAAGTATACAATTGTCCAGGTTGAGAAAATTTAAATTCATATTTAATTTTAAAATCGTTTGCTGGCTGACAATTACCTTAATAAATGTAATGTGGAAGGGCTTCTTTTTACATTTCCTAAATAAACTCTCAATTTTGGAACCGTAGAAATTCCGAACAGGAGTACCGTTGAATTCATCCAGTATATCTCCGATCTCAATTTTATCAGACTTTTAATAAACATAGAAAAATTTAAATCAAACTATTTTGCCAGTGGGACAAAAATGCAAGCAACACAACATCGATAATAATATTTACTCACAAATTCAGCGGCAAGACTATGTTCTAGTATTTGGACGACAACTGCGAAGCCCATTGGAAACCCAAGCGTCAGACCGAGTTTGTCACAAGGAACTACTTCGCTCTTGAATAATTTCGGGATCTGCCATGATTCATCCAGAAAGGATGAGTTTGCGAGATCAAAGATGAACTCGTAGTTGCTAATTTGGAGGAGCAGAGATAGGAATATTTGTGACAAGATTTCATGACCCAGGACGGATGAGTTTGGGTTATAATTGACACGAAGGGTTGTGTCAACAAAGTCTTGGCCTTCCACGTGAAACTGCACCGGTGTATGAAGACATTTCCGCTTTAAGCAGTGCCGGATTAACAGACGTGTTTTTCCTGCGTTAGACCTCGTTTTTCGATCATTCATGATGTCGTCAAATGCTCCTCTGAATGTCAACGGCAGCACCCTGAACATAGCATTTTGTTAAATAGCCAGTTTCTGTGCTTTCCATACATTTTAACGATTACGCAAAGAAGAAAAGTGTCATGCTTGTGGTTGTTTGTACGACTGGTTCATTGTCATTTTCATTTCCGGGTTTTAAAGAAAACTTGCCTATTGTACTTCCGGACAAGTTGGTGAAACCACTGGAAGCAATCTGTTCGCCATGGAGTAAACCCATCGTGGCGGATGAGTCCTTTGAGAAATATGGATTCCAACGTGTGACATATTAAGAATACTGCTTCATCATCATCAGTGTATGGACCAGGTCCCGATGCCGCAAGAGCACCGATATGTCCTTTAAAATGAAATCCCACAAAATTAATGATTTCCCCACACGTCCAGTTAGGTACAATATGTGCAATTGGTGGCCTTTTTGTAATACATAGAAGTATAACGGTATTTTGTATTACGACAAATATTACTGAAGGCTACACCAGATTACGAAGATTCATGCGTAGGCATGCATATTTTAAGTTGCAAAAAAGGAAGGAGACCATAAGCATCATTAGATTCGTCTTATATTTCAAACCAAAAACAGGAATGCTGAGCCTAAGCCTTACCTTTAAGCTCCTTAAGTAAAGGGTCGCTGAGCGTCATTGTAAAGTCTAAAGTTCTTCCATGGTGTCCTTGAAATAGCTCGTTTTCTATAGTTTTATCGCTGCCTCTTACGTTAACACATAGTGGATTCGGAAGTAGAAAGATAATGCTTTGCGATCGCAATGACATTCATGCCAGGGCCTGAAACAATGATGCTGTTCCATATTATAATGGGCTCACTTTAAACAAAGTTACTTCAGGTATGGCATTCATGGTCCAGTTTGGCAACACACAAGTTCGAGTTGGGAATGGAAGATTATAATAGCTCAAACACACACACTTTTATGTATGCAGTAAAAAAATCGTTGCAGTCTCAACAAATTCATCAAACTTGCACGAACACAAGAAACTTCTTTAGCCGAGATTTTGACTGAAAAAAAGTTTAAACATTATGATTTTTGATAAAAGTTTCTAGCAAAAACAAAGTGATTCATTACCGTTTGCTGAATGAATTTATAGCCCGTCGACAGGTAGGCCCTTTTCTAATAATATGTTTTGTTTATATAGAAAAGTCGCTTTTTGAGATAAAAGAACAACACGAACTGGCTGCTATCTCATTTGCACGCCTACTGTATAACAGAATTTGGTGTTACATAAACTTTTTTCTCAGAGTAAAAAAATATTTTTTGTAACAGCGAAAATAGCATGGAAAAAGGAGGATTATGTGTTTCACACAGTGTGCATAATGTGATACGTTGCCAGTGTATTTATTTCTCCACAAATTCCAAGAAGCATACTGTATAGAGATGAGTTTTGCGTTGTGTGGAACCATATGAGAACGAAAACGATACAACACGAGCCCATGTCGCAGAAAAATCGATAGGTTTTAGGAGCAACAGTGAGCATTTCCTTTTTTAGTATTTCCAAATGCATGTATGCATGGAATATATATGTTTCACTTCTGCATTCCAATTTGCCGTACACATTATGCACTATATTACATTTGTACCACAACCACACTATGAATGTGTCATTCTATGCGAATCATTATGAAAGGAATCGTCATTCATTATGGAGATTTTTGCCGCATATTTTATATTATTCCCACGTCCGTATTAAACTAAACTGCCTCGTTTACTCATTTTATCAATGTAGTTTGGATTTGAAACGATCAGATTCAGAGCATGTCACTCATCACTGGAGATAATGTACATAAAAAATCTCTGCTTCAGAGGCGGTAGGAGTTATCGGGACAGGAATATGAAATGCAATTTTTTTCAATGCACACGAGTTGCTACTGAATTACACATCAGTCGTACATTGTTTCCGGTTATGTTTTCACTTTAAAATACCTTTGATATGGAACAACATGACATCGACTAGTTCGGATTGATTAATAGCTATAAAGCTTCCTGGGCAGGGGAAGATGATGAAAGCCTAACACTTGGGTCATGCAATATGAGCCAAGTATGCATCAAGGACGTAGCAAGTAACAATTCACAATGCGCAATTATGACTGACATTGAAATATACGACTATGAACCATGGCCTGCGAAAAACACGCACTTACCTCATTTAACAATGTACTTGTACATATATTTGGTCAAATCTATTTTCAGAAACTATGTATTCAAACAGAGCATATAACACGTTCAACCGTTTTTAAGCGTATATTATAAAATCTGCAAAGTTCGCATGTATTGCTTTCACCACACAGATTTATCCAACGTGAGATTTTATCCCCGTAGGGAATAGAGACTTGGACTGGACGTTGTGTGCAGTGTGCCATATGCAGATTGCGGCATTTGTGAAGCAAATGTACATTCTTGTAAGTGAAGGTTTACCAATTGTGAAGTGAAATAGATTTAAATTTACTTTTTTACATTCAACGAATGTGAAATTCTCATCTTCACGCTATGCCACAATGCCACTCCCATTCAATTGTTATGTAGGAAATGCAGATAAAAATGAATTGGTTTTTGCTCCTATGCAATGTATGCTTTGTAACGTAATATATACTTTTCCATCTACATCTACATAAAATGGAACTTTCTTCAATCATTTCATATTAATCCCAAGATTTCGCTGTTATGTTGTTGCAAGTCCATTGTGCTTACCTGCGCAGTATAGTATCTCCTGTTGGCCACAACACGTTGTATAGTTAAAAATTGGTCTTTCAACAAGCAACTCGTGCCTACCTCACCTTTCTCTTGTGCAATGTCGAAAAATCTTTTCAGGACAAAAATTCCAGATGGAATTCAGGAGTATAAATCAAAGGTATTCATGTAATTAATTTTTCATGATAATGGCAAATCTATTGCCAGTGGTATTCTGATATTCTTAACCATTAGTTTGCTTGAGAAAGAATAATATATTTGTTCTGACGTGTAGCTGGCGAAAGATACCAGCAGCTTCACGTGGGAAATCAAAGGGGTGGAAGAAATCAGGCGCATGGATGTTTGGGAAGCTATTCATTGCAAATTCAAAGTGAGCAAGTACACCTGGTCACTTTCACTCTCTTCTGACGACAGGTACTTGTATTGTCATCCAGTCCTAGTGGAACCGCAGACCGAAGTTGTCAAATTCGCTCTAAATATCATGGTCCTGAACAGTCAGAATAAAGTCATCAACACTCCTATCATGGGTAAGGACTTTTGTTTATGTTACAGTCTCCTATTCCACTAATCACTTCTTGGTATAGGAGTTACTGAAACGTAAATTGAAAATTTAGGTGGAGAACTTGGATACTATGGATCAAGCTCGGGAAAGAAAACATACGATCAAAAGTGGGAGGTGCTTAAATTTGGAGAGACAAATTTTGATTACTTTGCATCAATGTGCTACAATGGAAGCCTAAAACTTTTTGTAGAGATGACGGTCTTCTACGATACCAATGGATCCTAGTCATTTTGAGAGGATTTGGTATATTCTCAATCTATTTACTTGTTGTGCTTCTAATAATTACAAAATATATTTACATGTACAAAGATTCCCGTGTTCAACATTTCTGAAAACAAAACTTATATAGTACCCACAGTACTCAGTCAATACTCATTAAAGTAACGAATTTGAGGAAGATGCCGTGACCTGTTTTCGCCATTTTTATTAGTGTTCTAAATATACTTACTTATATGTACATGTAGTAATGCAAATGTAAATTAATACTAATTTAGTACATTAAAAAATTATTCAATCTAAATCCTGCTTGCGCAAGGTCTTTGGAACATATAAAGTTTGGAGTTATTAAACCTTTTGCACTCGAGTATATCTATGTTTTACTAAACATTGGTTATCCCAGTTCTTTCGATTGTTTCAAGTAGCACTTTAAGGTTTTCATTAAATAAATCGCATCTAATAGGCATTTCTAGCGCATAAAAGGGATTTTTAAGCACAAAATCAGCATACAATTCATAAATTTTTCTTAAAATTGTGTCCATTCCTTGCAGTCTCGGATCGCATATGACGATAAACTTTACCCCTGTAAATAAATGATTCAGAAGTTAAGTGATAAAAATTAACAATCCTCTCAGCTTCTGAACGAGTACAAAATTCAAACGAAAGTACCTGTAAGAGTCTGGAGGCAATGAAGCTTGAATGTTTCAGCTTCCAAGACTTGTATTCCCGACGAATGAGGTTCGGGGCTTATCTGACTCGCTATTGCATACAATGGATAAAACATACTCCCCAAAAACATTTTCTCATTTGTTGTCATTCTCGTGCGTCCGAACCTAAGACTATAATGGAATTTAACAAGCTTTTTAACTATAATCCTTCAAAACCAATTAATTAATGTTCTCTTTTGTCTTTGCTCAATAATGCGTTACCTAAGAGGAAAACTCTCCGCTTTACTCAAGTACTCCAACACATCCGTCGCACTCTCATTCTCCATTTGTCCCCCATTCACTAGAGTCCCATTAATGGATAGCAATGTCTGGCCGACTAAATAAAAACATACATTTTTTAAAGGTAACGTTATTTAACCAAAATTAATTTTATTTTATAAAAAAAATCATTTCAGTCAGCTCACTGCAAATCCCATCCCGCTGCCCGTACACCACCACAAGCTTCTTGTTCCTTAATTCCAACTTCAAGTCCAGTGGGAAATTAAACGTCTTTTCACTCTCAACTTTTGGAAAATTATGATCATAGTTGAAAATCATTCCTCCCGACTTGGACACAATGTAAACACTATGTATTGCCATCATTTTGAATTAGTGTCTAATTTACGTGCCCTGGAATTTTAAAGGAATTAAGATTTTAATTTTCAGTGATCCCACTTTCAACTTCACTAAATATCTACCAACACATTTCTCTCTGCAATAATAAATACGCAATGGGTGTTTGCTATAAATATTGACATTTCACACACAAAAACACCTTCTCACAAATGTCCCACTGTTGCTGTGCTCTGGTGCAGGGGGAGATGTGCAGCGAAATGTGTGAGAATTGTGAAAAAAATGTGAAATGCTATATAACTCACTGGGTTTCATGCATACTGCCTGTATATCTAAATAAAAATTATTGAGAACTTCTCATTTTCATTGACAAAAGACAAAAATCATAAGAAGTATAATCATGATTGTATCGTATCTAAAAATTTGATACTATATTTATTCAGGACTGTCTTTACTCAAAATATTATGCATTCTCGACATATTCAAAGTTTTCGTCATCAATTAATCTCACATGATCATACTTATAATCTGCAGGAGCATTTACACGACGCAATCCTGCCTTATCATAGACTTTACGCATGACAGGTTTGATGAGTTTAGAAAATCCTCCATCTTCGGCCAGTTTGTGATTATATTCCCACTGGCTATCTCCCAATTTATGGCTGTGGTTGAAAGGAATGCCTTTTTTGCGACGAGCTAATTCTTCCTTCTTAATCTCCAGAAGCATGTCATCTTCAGAAGGGAGGAATAGTTCCCCTTTCAAGGCCTTTAGGAAGTATCTAATCTGAAATGGGTGAAGAGGTTAAATTAAAGATATAAAAGATGTGCTCACTCAGGATTATTGATAAAGGTCTCAATTTAAAGACGAGCTCTGTGCACAAAACCTGGCAGTCAAATTGTGGAAATGGCAAGACCGTGAATGGAATCCCGATGAATGTCATATTTGGAAATTTTGCATTGATCAAATGGCGATACAGGGGATAAATATATTTCCCTTTCTCCACTGTGACCCCGCATTCGGGAGACAGAAACGGGAAGTCGTAAAGGTAACCTACTCGTATATAATATACATTTCGTTAATACTTAACTTTTATATTCATTTGAAGCATGCTCTGAGGAGACATATTTGCGCCTTGGAACATTCGAACAAGACACTTACCTGAACAGAGCAGTAGTATATCACATTGTAATTCATCCCCTGTTGCTGTTATTAAAGAATCAGAAGTTGCACAGACTACTGGCGAATGAATGGATATAGATTCTGGCATTTTGTAATTTAGACTTCTGGTGCATAATATAACCTATGCGAAAAATTATATATAATCATATCATATTCGATTAAGATCCGGAAGGATTTGTTTAAGGTACCATACTGAATAATTAGTGAAATCAACCTGAGATGCATGCTCAGCAATTTCAATCGAAATGTCAATTGCAGATGGACCCCCTCCGAGGACAACAACATCCTTTCCTGCAAATGACTCTGGAGTCCTATAATCTCGACTGTGCTGAATTTCCCCTTGAAAGTTATCAAGATTTCCTATAGCTGGTAATAAGGGTTTTGTGTAATGCCTTGAATTAGAATTCCAAAACATGGTCTCATAAATTCACAGACTAAAACGTGTGGTCTCCTTCATGTTCTTAAGAGGTTCAGATGAGGCTGAATGCATGCTTGCAACCTCCGATTTCTCCGTTAAGGATTAAAACGTGCGCTTACCCATTGCAAACCATTATGGCATCAAATTTGTGTTCGGTGAGGATCTTTGTTTTCACATTTTCAGTTGTAACGTTCCATACTGGCATGACGTTGTTCTCCTGGCTTGAGCTTAGGCCAGGTGCAACGTGTTTGACACGTGTTGTGAACTATAATTTAAAAGATCTACTTTTATCAGGTGAATATTGCTATAGGCGTGTTATAGGCAACTCGCTGCTCACTTGGATTAACTCCGTCAAGTTGTGGTCCTTTGCGTACGTCTCCAAATACCTTAGTACTTCATCATGGGAAATGTAAGAGCTTTCACTTTGTGGAAAAGGGTAATCCAAAAATCCCATGATTTCCTTTGGTAAATTTGTTCTGGAAAACGTAGTTGCAACTAGTGACTAATCGTAGTTATGCTCCTGATATTGAAATGGAATTGGTTGTTATTGCTGGCATTTATAGACACAGCATAGCATAAAATATGATGTAAGTACCGCAGTCCTTTGTAAGCGGTAGAATGAACCGGCATTCCATACTCATCGACGCCGATTTTGTCAGTATACTTCCATATCCCTCCAACAGAATTTGACTGCTCGAACAAACATCCTTCTAACGAATCGTCGTTCTTAATATGCCGGATGGCAGCTAGACCAGCGGCACCAGCCCCGATAACGCATACCCGTTTCACTCTCATTGCTGATGATGCAAGTACGCGTGTGGTTTCCGTTACAAGTAATGGACCTACCGTAAGCATGCAATCCACTGGCGATAACTGAATTGCTTAGACTGCCTTTGTCTCTACAGACTTTTGTGCAATGTGAAACAATTACCACAACCATTAAAAATTTATGCTCTTCGTCTACGAAGCAGCTGACTCGCTGTAATCCACACAGACGACACAGTCGAGAGATAGTGGAATATCGAGTATCCCATTACATGGTACATTAGCTGGTTAAAGTTTTTGAGACCAAAAAGCAATGCATGCAGATGGCAGAATGCTACTTTTGTACACACTCCTTATACTTTGATGTACATCTGTGGAAATGTAAGATGTATATAGCATTTCACACGTGCACTCTAGTAATATAGCATCTCATTCGGCACTGTCAACGCAATAAAAATATGCTTAAAAAAGGTGACATCAATAGTGTGCTTTGAAATCATAGTACGAACTTAATTTCACCTTTACTTGTTTTCTTATACTCAATGAAGTGAGTATTAGAATAACTACGCATTATATATTTATATTTTATGTAACAAATATAAATTTTAGGACCTTTGTTATTACTATTGCGGCTAGAATCAACGAAAATAGCACACTTGTTAACCGAGATTCATACAAGATTATGGATACACGAGTAGGAACACATTTTAGCACGTAATGTTTGACTTACAACGTTACAACTATAGTGTCTACACAATTGACAATACCATAGTAAGGGGGCACAATATACAATATAGCTGCTTCTACATGAACTTCCCCATAAAGGACAAATGGAAGGGGTATTTGTTTAGTTTAGGAAATGTACATACGTTCCATTCGTAAATAAAAATAGAAAGTAAGTAGAAATGCTGACTACTTAAACACACTTCGAAAAAACGAAACTTCAAAAGCTAAGGTTAAGAAAATTACGTAGATTACAACGTAAGTGGTGAACAAATTGAAAACGCCAAAACACATCCGGAAATGAATACACATGAAACATCGGCTTTTTATTTTTTATAGAAAATTAAACATGAGAAAACTGAGATTAACTATTCCCAGCACTCTTCTTCGTTGTCGCAGGATTGCGGCTCCGGCTGTAGATCAACATCCAACTCCTCCAAGTCTTTACATAAATCCCTCTCGGTATCGTCACAACTGCTTATCTTATCAATATTCCGTGATATAAATTCCTGAACATCAATTACCACGTTCAGTGATTCACCTACGCACGAAACGCGGAAACCTGCTTTCACCAGTACATCTCTGAAACAATATAAAGAGAGGAATGTTGTTGTAGGCCAATATAAGTTCGATTAAAGTGCAATGTAAAAAGCTAAAGCTCTAAAAACGGCCAAACCGATACTTACGTTAAAAACCGGTCATCCAATGAGGCAGGCGGTAAGGATGGAAAACTCTGAATATTTTTAAACGGAATCTTAAGTTCCTTCAACCCCGACTCTTCATATTCATTGATCATTGCACTACAGAAAAAGTAGTTGTTGAGGTGGTATTGAAACTCATCGACAATGATTTGTTCTGGTGAACGAGTTTCGGTCCAATTCGGATACTCCACAGACTTTATCAGTGAATACACACCACCTTGTAATCTTGAAGCAAAACGTGTTATGTCTTGCACAAAAAGCTCCTGTTTTTCAAAAATAGCCATTTGGGATACCGGACCTAGGTGCCTTGTTTCTTCAGGCCCATCACAAATCCCCTCGATGACATAAGTATAATTTGGAAATTCAGCAATAATTTTCTCACACCATTGTACAAATTCTGCTCGAGTCCACTCAAATTTGTGGTCCCAATGCCTAAATTTCCCGGGCGGGAGGTTGAACACTTCGTTAAAATCAGCATTTGGTGTTGTTACTATTACAATGTGTGGCGATGTTATCCCGAAAACGGTTTCTTCGAATCCCCTCAACACCTCCGGATGTAGATGTTCTATGATTTCTATTCCAATCACTGCCCAAACGTCAGGGTTCGTTTCTCGGAGTCCAGCATCGACCTTAGTTACGCATCCAGCATAAGCCTCCACACGAAGTGGTTGGGGGCGTGCCATTCTTCGTAAGTATTCCGCAGGCAAAGGCTTCAGCAAGTGGGCTTTCTATTACAAACATGACACATGAAAGAAGAACATATATCTTTAAATGAGGACATCAACATTGTACTTAATTAAATTTCAAATATACCATTTACATCTCTCAATCAAAGTTGAAACTTACATCCAGCAAAAGTTGTTGGTCCAAATCCACAAATAATATCTTTCCAATATCCAGCAATCCCTTTAAGTACCTCATCATCCCAAATTCCGCACATCCCACTTCCATCACCGTTTTCCCGGTAGTTACATTCATCATTTTGTACTTTGGGCTCTCCAGCATTCTTTCAATGACATCAAGTACCTTACAATAGCGTTGAATATACACTGGCGGACTAAACTTCACTGAATCAGACCCTTCAATTTCGTCAGACTTCTGGCACTGATTCTGATCTTCGGAAGTTACGGCGACTTCACTGAATTCCTCGTCATCATCTGACCCTGATCCACCTAACCCAGTCCCCTCAGGATCCTCCTCTTCGATCTCCGTCAACACCGCGTCAATGTTTTCCACTGCTTCCATTGTAACTGCTCACACACTTGATTTCTGATAATTCTAGTTCCAGTTCCCGAGCTCCAGTTCCATTCTTTCATTTCACTTTGTATCTACAATGTTCTCCAGCAGAGTTGTCCACATTGTGTTTATGTTTACAACCCAGTTGCACACACATTCCCACATGAATTCCATCTCGACGTGTGGGCGAAGCGATACTTGGTGCATGTTCCACCTCCACCTTTGTTGCATTCCAGTGCAAAGCCAACACTTATTACGATGATGCATGTTTTATGCAATTGGCGACGAGGAACAAAAAAGAATTGTATTTTTTCATTTATTTTTTTCCCACGTTTCACAACATTTTACATGGGTCATGTTATGTAACAATAGTTTAAGAGATACCAAATGTCAAATTAAAACTTAAATTAAATTGTAAATAGTAGAAGACTTCATTTCATGTGGATCATACGTCGGAAATTTTAAGCTAACACAGTTTTAAAAGAGTTTAAATATTAAATCTAATTTATAGCAGGGATTTTGCTCAAATTTGCATTTTCTGCCACACGCATCAACATAATTTTGTACAATATACTTTTTTGTTCATGTGCAAAAGCTCCAGTTTCAGTTGCAACCAATAATTATAAACTTAAATCGTTGATTGCAACAGATTCGGGTTATTTTTTGTCATTTTCTTCAGAGATACTCTTCAATTACTGATTTATAGAATATATACATGTATTCCAGTACATTCCAAAACCTTTTTCAGTTCTTTTAAATTGCTGATTGTTAGTTGTTGGTGCCAGAGTCACAGCAAAACATTAGTTCTTCGTATTTTTAATATAAAAATAGCAATTACTTTCATTGTGCGCACAATTCTTTGATGGAATGTCGTGTTTTTTTTCTGGTAGTTCCAGTTTCGACGGCCAAGGTCACACACAATATTGTTTTGACGCGACAGAACACATGAAAGCTACACTTGTTTCTCAACTCGTTTGTTTAAAAGCCAAATTAGTTCAATCTGTTAGAGCCAATTCAAGGAGCTGAGAATCCAGAAGGCGAGGAAAAGTACTGCAGTTCCAATAAGATCACCGCTGGCAGTAAGATAAGGAATGGTAGAGACATCCGGATCCTGTCCAAGCCGCCACATCAAGTTACTCAGAACTTTGGCGAAGTACAACAGGAGGGTGACCTATTTGAAATTTAAAATTGGAAAATTGTTTGGGTTAAGGTAAAGAACAGCAGCATTTCGGCACTTAAACTGTGTACATATATTATACGCATCTTCACCTGAATCACAGCAGCAACGACGAATGAAAAGAGGAAAATGAAATTATAGGGATCTCCCTGAGGATACAACCGGACGAGCCACGCAACAGTTACGAAAAAGATGTGACCCGGAACGGTAAGGAATAGAAGAACTCTGGCAGAGATAGCATGAACGCCTGTTGGAACATAAGAAAATGTAAGTCATGCTTGTAACTTAAGAACATCATAAATATTGTCGCACAATCCTTAATAACTTCGGCCACTTCAGTCAGTATCAAATACCTTTGGTGAAAACCGACCATGGCGCCTGACAAATCCTCCCGTTATTGGGGAGAATCTTACGCTCACATTCGGCATGGAGTTGAGTAGCGATTCTACTTGCTTGGACGCTTACTAAGTTTCCACCGATTCCGTTAATGAGAGGTTGGAATAGAGCTAAGTTTTGATATTTGTTTCCAGAAATATCCAAGATAATTCCTCCACCCCTAAAGATGATAATTTACAGAGGAGATTAGTAAATATTACTGTAGCATCATAAGTTCAACATTTGTCCTTTCTAGTAACAACGATTAGACTTACGTGCTAATTACGACTGAAATGAGTACAGGCAGCCATCCAGAGACTAATACTTTTTTAACATATTCATTCTTGTAAACGATCCAGAAGCAAACTGGAACGACGGCTGCATACACAGCAAATACCATGTAAGCAATCCAAACGTTTCCATCTGTTGGCAAATTAAGTAAATTTACCCGTCATTAATACTGTGTGACTTTCTTGCTGGCAATTATCATGGGCCTATCATTTCCATTATTGTCAGTATGTTCAGTGTAAGCACCTTTAATACAGCCCCAGAGCCCGCTGGAAAATGAACTCAGCATAAATAGGGTAACAACATCTCCCAGAGATCCAGCAACGGGAGTTGCAATGTTGTCCGGGTTCACTTTGAACTTTCTGGATAGGAGGATGACAGCGACCATAATTGAACCGAGAACCACAGAAACCATGCTTGCCGTTACGATGCTCGCTGAAGCGAGAAGCAAGGTATGATCCAGTGGCCATTCTCCGCTCTTAAAAAGATTCATGCACAGGGCAAAGAACGCAGCCACTAAGCCGCATACGATTGCTTGTAACTGAAATTAATCCAGAATTCATCTTTATAGCATACGCATGGTAAAACCATAAAATTTGAGATCATACAATTAGAGTTAATTTTTTGCACACGATATTGCTTATTTTGCGAATAATATATATATAGCTTGTGCACATGTACTTTGCGACCGACTGTGATGTCACAGGTAGGCTTAAATTTCTGACATTTAAAGAGTCGCAATAGCAGAATTAACACAATGAATGCACGAGGTGTGACTGGACTCACTGTACTCTATCCATCCATCTACTATATCACATCGTGGACAAATTTTTATTCTTTTGATAAAGCTTAAGCAGTCGGGCAGTGATGTGCATATCGTATGATAATTGCATGGTAGCATGCCGCAGGTTTTCACTTTCAACTTTTTAACCCTGAACCCAAGGCTGATACGGCGATGATGGAACATTGTAGACAGTAATTTATCTTTGACAATTAAGCCTCAGTCAGCTTAATATATACAGTACGATAGTACGAGGAGGTTCAGTTCGGAGCGCATGTGCGGTTTAAGCTTTATATAATGTTTCATGTGATATCTTTGTGCGATAAATATTTGCACAGAAATACATAAGTTCAAGTACCTGGTCTAATGCAAGATTTCCAAAACAAATTCGCCATTTTTGCTTTTTGTCATTCATGTTCCCAATATTGGCTTGCGTGGAAAGGCGTGACGCCAACGTCATCTCCAAATTGCCTTTCAGTCCAAGGAATGGGGTGACTAGAACCATGAGTTCTGGAAGATCGTTGTACACTTCCCAGTGCTGTAATGAAAGTAATATCCGGCAATTAATGACAAATGCCCGCACTTCAGGATATCAACATCGGGTTTATCGTAAATTTCGAGTGGATCTAATTGCGATTTAAATATAATGTGCGCACCATAACATAATCGAGGAGAAGGCCAGCTCCTACCATTCCCAGGCCAGCGATGAGGAACGGCAAACTAATGTCCCGCAAAATCTTATACCATGGTTCTGGATTTAATCCTGGAAGACCAGGCCTCGCAGAAATTAATGAGGATCGAGATTCAGCACTTCCAAGACTTGGAGGGATGAGGATTGAAGTGACTGAGCGACAACTACCTTTGTCACCTGCTGCACTCAAGTTTCCACCGATGATGGAGTTTGTAACGCTATTTTTTCGCGTGTAATTTTGTTCGTTGGGCTTTCCTGACTCGGGCGTCATGAAAATACCATTATCAGACTTCAAATTCGTTTGGTTTTCCTTCGTCACCGACTCAATGTCCATCTCATATGGTTCAATCAAAAATGCATTTGATGCAATAGTTATAGCAGAATGAATTGACGGGGAGGAAGGACTTGGTTGGACAGTGATCTGGGTCTCATCCTCTGATCCAGTCTCAGTCCTCGCATCCCAGCAGCCCGAGTCTCTCTTATGAATTTCCGACACATGATCCGCATTGAAAGCCATTTTTCAGTCAAAATAGGTAATACCGTTTCGTTCAGCGAGGTAATCCAGTTGTTTACTATCCAGAGGTGTAGCTAACCCTGGAAAAACATACAAGACACACGTTTCTTCAATGACCGTTTGTGTATGTAATTATACCTTTAGTAATAGGTGCTCTTTATAATTAGCTAATGACATACAATTTGTAACCCGGTTTGCATCTCAATAACTTTGCTGGACTACATTGTGACATATCGACCGTAACCCATATTCATATAGTCTTTGGTATCGTAAGGGAAGTAAACTGGCCCAAAACGAAGAACAATATTGCAAAAGATACCAGTTTTGCAACTAAAACATGCACATATCATGGTTTGATGACGTATACTTTACTACCACAACATCAACCTTGCCCTGCAAGAAGAGCTTAGTTTTTCTTGTTTTTATATAACTAGTTTCATCATGCCCCTGTGTGTTACTATTCGTATTCATCGTAAATTGAGAACGTATTATGTTAAGCAGGCATACGAGACACGAACAGTATTTATTCTCGCTCTTCAACAAACATAATCGTTTTCATAATCTTCACCATATCCTCATTATTTTACCAGATTCTACAACAAGAATGGTACCACAATTATTTTATTTAGTTTTGTGCGCAAGCAAATCGACTTATTTTTTCCTAACTCACTTATAGAAATGGAGTTGTGCTTGCATTATGCTTTAACAAAATAAATGCAGTGAAACTGTAGCTTCCAATATATGTCTTTCCTAACATGGAATTTTGCCTCGCAAAGTGCGCCATTTACACGATTCGAGTGCGGGTTCACAATTTACGGATTCATCTCTGAATCAGAAACATATAATTGTAACTCCTTCGCAAGTCATGCAATGTCGTACCTCTATTCATATTTTTAATAAGTAGATACTTCCTGTATCTATTCGTTTATATAGATCATCTGAGGTCATCAAGCATAACAATGAGATATAAAACGCGTGATTCATCCTTCATACAGTGTATGGAACTGACAAGAACATTTTTTTACTCATAATCAATCACAAAATAAAAATTCATATGGTAAGGGCATTAATATTTCCACAAAGAATTTCCTCCTTCATATGGCAGGATTTCATGACACTCAGATGTGCCATGCTTCACATTTCACATCATGCTGTTCATTATTGCACGCCAAATGTATGTATATGAAGTTGATACAAGTGAATCGTGCGAATATCTGTCTGTGAAATATTAATTCACCGTGAAATCTCAAACAAAAGTCGATGCGGATAATTGAGATGATGAGCGTTTAAAAACTTCTTAATGGAAAAGTGATAATATATGCTTACCGGTTCGTAGGAGGAGCTAACTCCTTCTAATCGTACAACGAGCTGGCCTGGGACGGATTTCACAAATGTATTGGCAGTTTTGCAGATGCAACTGCAACAAGACACCGAAAATTTCCGGGTGTCGTAAGTCCTACGTATGTTGACCATTAAAGTATGTTTAACTTGGTTGGAATTTTCAAGAAATTGAAACACAGTGGGGAAAGGAGCACTCGTCTTTTGACGTCCGATCGCTCAATATATATGTCGTCAATTTGACTTATATGTATCCTCTGAGAAGATAAAAAGTCTGTCTAACTGTCAAAATGCGTGTTGAAGAAAAAATCAAAATTTCACACTGGCAATTTTCGGTTCAGCTCCTTGCACTAATTGCATCCTGTAGTATGCCTATAGGGCAGAAAATATTAGACGCGATCGACTAGTAGGATTTGAGTGCGCTCAGAATCAAGTGAAAAAGAATGTGTGTTCGTAACAACTTGTCAAAGAAGAATGGTACGGCACAATGCTGCTCACTGTCTGATATACATGGTAATGACGTGAGATTGTCTGAATAAGAATACTCGGTGGCTTTGCTCTATCCATACGCAGACATTCCATTGCACACACGAAGTCAGAGTTTTGCATGGAATATATAACAATCATGTGAGCCTTGCTTGATATACATTTATTCCAGCGGAGAGTGACAGTTTCATGATATAACTATTTGCTCTCTGCTTACAATAACTTTTGCTCAACGCTTTGATTAGTGATATGGGATTTTGCTCCTGTCGCGTCTTCTTTCCTGCTGACTTCACCTCCTCTGGTAAACCACATATTATGTCTGTATGTCGTTTATCGATATATGATATATATCTTTAACCAACTAGAACTAGTAAACAAAACGGTTTACTCTAATAGCATCCTAATCACTTTTACGCACGTCTTGGCATTCTTTGTTGTGAAGCTGAGATGTACTCAAAAATTTCAATCAAGTACACATAATATGGGTTTTGGTTCATGACAGGAGACTAATGTAAAGCAATCTCCCATTTCGGATATCCAATTAATACACACAAAGGGAAAAATACTCTGCATCTGATACCCACCGTTGGGCGGTACTCGTAAAACAGACTTAAGGCATGAATTGATATTATATACGTACACAAAAGGTAGTAGCTCATTTCTGTATAAAAATTCCATATAGTCTTCCTCAACTTGGCACATGTGATTAGCGTGTGCATTGTAGAGCTCTGCTGCGGTTTGTTTAGCGATGCCTACTTTTCCGCGTTTCATATTCTAGCTTAAACTGTCAGTTGAAATGAACAAAGAAATTATATGACTCTTTTGTCTATTTGTTTCTCCAACGGTTCTCTATATTATTGACATGGATTGCATTGTAGTGTAGAAGAACTCAACCTCGTATATGTACGCAAACCGCCAAAATTTTATGCATCGCAAATTGCGATTTACGATTAATATTAATATTGAAGCTTTAAGTTTCTTATAACTTACTTGAAAGTCATCGCACTATAGCTTACATCGTAGTATTGACATGCACAAACAACTCCTTGCACGGAGTAATGTTGCATCTGTTGACGTAGTCGATGCGAATAATTTGTGGGTTTCAGAATAAATTACGTGACTGCAAGGATATTATATGGTTTTAATCACGTATGAGGGCAAAAGGATGGAAATGCTTTGAAATTATTTTGTATAATATGTGGAAAAGAAAGAACAATGGTGATGCAATACCTAAGTTTTTTCCTTGTTAGCGGTTCCTTCGGGATTTATTGTCTGGAGTCGGTCATAATGTCGCCAGTGTTTGCGATTGATTGATAGCATGTCACGGGAAAGGAACATTGGCAATCATTTCGTCACATTTAACAAAACGAACAAAATGTTGAACACCACCTACGCAAATCCAGTGTCATTTAGAAGTTTGCAGAAATTGTGCGGTTACTCCAAGGACCATCACTGCCGTATATGGATGTTAAATTGGTTTCCGGTCAAGTTATAGGAAAACGTATATTTTGCACGGTTGGCGGTTGGAGATTTCGCGAAAATTTTGCACATTCACAATGCACTTTTATACTTGCCTAGTTTTCAGAGGGAAATGGCATCACGTCTGTTTCCAAACTATCCGGAGTCCACAACCACATTCGAACCAGGTACGTATGATGACGGCTGTAGAACTAATTTAACTATGGTGGAAATAATGATCCAAGAGTCAGTGTTGGTTCTGGAATGGAGGCTGATCCATGCATCACATCTCTTTTTGCCTTGAACGTTGCATGTTATAGCTCATTTTATATATTCTGCAAGTAATTCTCATAGGACCATGAAATACTTATTACGCATTCTTAAAAATCATGATTCTTGCATTTTAAAGGCAATAACATCCAACAAAAGCCATAAAAACATAGTTTGGATAATATATTCGCCGTGTTCAATCAGACCGCCCCGGTTTAGTTGGAATTTTGATAGATTACGATGGAATTGAGAGCAACTGCGGTTCTGGGTTCACGTTTTATATGCGCAATACGTTGACTTACAATTGTTGCTGGTGTGAGTGAACGCTGTCTGATATGCAACAGAACATATGTAGAATTCGCGAAATTTCATGGAACAACCCTGCAATATAATAAATCTTGTGCACCACATGAATTATGCTGGCAAGAAGATAGACTAGAACAAAAAAAGTTAATGCAAATTTAAACAATTGTAGGCCCTGGGCCAACTACAAAAGTATTCAGACATCACACAAATAAATTGCAACAGTCTCCACCGGAACTTGCATGTAGTAGTTTTGGGGATCTCCAAGCCCTTTCCGAGTCGTGTTTGATTGCTTTGATTATCTATTTCATCATGAATTATTTTGCGCAAAAACCTGTCTTACATTACTTAGGTATTCAGAATGATAGTGTTTCAGACAATAATGAAAAGTATTTTTAGTAGAATGAATGAGTGCAGTTTGGTGCAATGGATGATTGCTAATGATTTTTGTCTGCTTGTTCATTATTGCACGTTCTCCGGTTTTGTCTGGTTCGTGATGGATAATGACAAAGGAATATGGTTTAATGAAATTCGCAATTTTGCATAGAACAGTAATGAACGTGTATTTATTCTGGGACTGGCTTTTGATGAATTAGAAAAATACCAGACATTTCGCAAGCTGGAACCAACGCAGGGAGGAAATGTCACTCTAATGTCTTGTGCAAGCTCGTGCTTCGGTTGGGTCAGAGGCAGAGTGTGCAATTATGCATTGCCATTTAGATGTGATTGTTTCCAGTGTGCTACATCTATCTAATTTAATTAATTTAATGAAATTAATGCAACAGTTTATTTGTTTGGGGCATTAATGTATGCAATGTACATGATACAAACAATAAATCGAAATTGGAACGGCAATTTCTCCTTGTTTGTTGTTTTCCCAATTATAATTTCTTGGAATTTTCGAATGTCATATTCTTCTTTGTCCTATTTGTGCGCAGAATAATGTGGTGAGCTTGTGTGATTTCACATGAGACTTTTTCGAACAAAGGAAATGGTTAGTCTTGATTATTGATTACACGCTAAATAAGCAAACGCACGCCCGTGCAATTTTTTGCCTATATTTCTCTACTTCCTGAGATGAACAACCGCATACTCTGTAGTCTGTAGGCATGTGAAATTGGTTGCGTTTAACCAAAATGAAAATGAATCACGTCAAAAAGTAAACATCGAAACTAAACCAATGAATGTAATGGAGTGGAGGCTCGGGGCTTATAGTCTGATTGCAATATTAATTGGCAAACTTTCATCTCAAATTGTATTTGGTAAAGTCAGTCGTTTTGCATTTATTCGTCCGTATGCGATCAATGATTATTTATACCTTACCAATTTACCATGCCTAATCTAATATTTTGATTGGGCATGAATCATCTATACTTCGACTTTACCCGTGTCTGTCATCATCCTTCACTCCTCCACTTAGGATTTTAAAAATAGCAAACAATAAAGCAACTTACGAATAGAGGAAACGTGTCGATGCACAGCAATCAACAATTTGTTATGAAATAAGTGCATGTCTATCGAATGTCAATAATGTGCGCAATCCGTTTACATTAAACCTTATAGATGTCCATCATCACATGTTCACAACACGTCACACACATTCCCGAACGCGTGAAACCAATAAAAATGTGTATCTAATATGAGTTTATCAATAAATTCATGCATTCTGAATGAAAAGTATGTGCGTATCTTGTTATTTAAATTATCTGAGGTCATAATAATAAAATCGATTACATGGTTTTATTATGTTGAATGTGGATTGTGGATATTTCCAGTTTTGATATTTATTCCAATCTAATACATGATAACTAAATTCAGTAGACTACTCTCACTGGAATGACTGTTTTTAATCCGATGACATTGAATAAAAATCGTTACAAAACTATAAATTCCCCAATTCATATAATAATTATCAATGCATTGTCATCCACTATGTGGATTTTGCATCATTGTTCGCCATTTGGTAAAAAATGGTGCTGATTCTGCTCACAACAGCAATAATTTTCAGAACTGTCCAAAAATCGTTGACAAAGCATTTTAAACTTATGTAATTGCATGCATAATAATACTTAATTTCAAATTTCACAAGTCTGGCATCTTTAGCAAGTTTGAACGAGATTCCCTACATATGACTATGACGCCCACTGAAACTACATTTTCAAACATTTTATTTCTTTATCTTGACATTTTTTGCCAGCTTGTAAATAAATATGCATGACTCATGCATGGGAAATAAAATCTGGAGAGCAAAATTGTTTTATCTGTACGCGAGTGTGACGTAAGCATATGCTACGGTTTGAAAAGGAAGCAAGATAAGTGACTGGACGGATGATTCTAAGAATGTGTGGTAATTCATTAGAAATACCACGAGACAAAACATATATGCATATGACGTAGGTTGAGTGAAGTGGAGTTTTCCTGGAGAAAATCCGGTGATGACTTGACCACATCCCACCGCGCGTTTTACACCAAGTTAGACCAGAAGGAGTGGTGAAAGTAAAGTATGTAATACAAGGTCAAGTATTTGATGAAAAATTTTGTGCAGCGCTTCGGAAATTGCGTAATAAAAATGCGCGTCGTTTCAGTTAACGATTATGTCGTCGACGATGAATTATGCGATCTTCCTATCCACAGAGTTACAAAGTGTAGTACTGTTTGAGTTAAGACTTTATGAGTCATCTATTCGGCTCGTCTGTTAACAGATACCATTGAAAAGAAACATAAAATTTTTGAGTCGGGAAACATGGATGCAAATGCAAGATCAAGTGGTTACTGGCAACTTGCTGATAAGCCAGAAGATCAACGGTAAAATGAACAAGTTGTAAAAGTCGTCATCAAGCCTTCATCAGAGGAAATTGCATTTAGGAATGATCGTCAGCGATCTTAATAGGAACAGAATATGGGTGCGAATAATAGTATCACATTGTAGAAAAATCGCTCCAATACAAACTTGTGCACCCGTAAAGGCTAATATGGTATGACGTAACTTCGAATTCTGTAATTTTTAATCCTTTACTTGTTTGTGCACAGTATTATTGATTACATATCATTTTATTATTTTATATTATGACCCTACAGCTGGTCATGGACCAGACGGCGACAGCTAATGTCGTAACTACTTAACTTTACATTCGTTCGCAACTATTAATGACGAGCGTATACCATTGCAAAGCATTATCAACACGTGCTTCTTTCACTTTGTCAAGCAACTCCAGCATAAACGGTGAAATTCGACGCTAGAATTACCAGCATTTATGAGCTTTATGACGTAAACGAAATGCTACTTAGATAAGGGTTGATATTTGATATCTTCAAACAGTTACATAACATAACCCGACTCCCTAAAACACGCCGGGGTTGAGTATGCGCGCAGTGTGCATGATAGTGGTGTGAGCTGAACTTTCTCACGACCTGAGACAAATTTCTGCTGGTCTGCATATTATTTAATAAATACAAATATTTTCGATGAGATATATTTTAAGTAAACATCGACATCGATCTTCTGAAGAAAAACTTTCACCGTCATCAATATCAAAATGTTATGCCCCTTGATATGATCTTAATTGTCACAAACCTTTAAATGCTAATTAAATGTTTGTTAACCTTGAAATCACATCGGCAATATTACAAGCTCGAGAATGGAATGTTGTGTTGAATTTTTTTTAAATCACAATTAGTATGAGCCCGCTTTCGCACGATTTATGCAGAATTCATGACGAAGTTCAATTACTATCTCTTAAATGTGGCCAGTGCATGGAGATTCGAAGGACAAAAGGTCACACTGCAGATATAGTCAAATAAAAGGCAATAGTAAGCAGATTTAATCGGAAGTAAGTTTTTATGATGTTTCATTTGATCCATAACAAAACTGGAGTTTCAATTGTGTGACTCAGCCAAATTAAACACTACAGAGAACAGGGATGGCCTAATCGCATGTAAAAATACATTTCGTTCCATGTAACATGTAAATATGGATTTTTACATGGTATATGTTAAAATTGAACATGTAAAAACTCTATGTGCACACTATATATATAGTGTCATATATATGTATATACACTATATA
>JAQFZW010000927.1:0-37678 GCA_034687055.1 Heteromurus nitidus | reverse complement strand
AGTGGAACGACAATACTCGGCTCCATGCTCCGTATCCTGTCCCCTCTCCCTCACTCCACACTCGCACATACACACACACAGAGAGAGAGAGAGAGAGAGAGAGAGTCCATAGCATCTTCTCCTTCGTGGAGCGATATCGCTGGAAATGAGGATCGAGAATCCAGATGAAATCTGTGAATCTGTGGGTGATTTAGACTGGAATCGCACATGCCTTGCAGCGGTTGTCATTCCCTTCACCACATTTGATTCCTCATTTCCCCCAGAAAAAGTGGGCAAGGAAGGAGGAACACTGCCAAGGTGAACAAGTGAGCGTTCACAGATTAACAAGCGTCGTGTGTTGCCGATTGCATCTGGCCTTTTTTTTGGAAGGCGGAAGCAAGGGCATCTCTTTTTCTTATGATTCATGGGATTCATGTGAAGAAAATGTTGAGATGAGGAGAGAGTGGAATGGAACATTTGTGGGAGAAGGAAGGTTGTCGTGGCTTTCGCTGTGTGCTGCTCACTCTCTTCCCGTCGCTTCCGTGACTCATCTCATCTGGCTTGGCTGGAGAACGTTGTGCAGCGATAAAAGCGAGGCGTCCACATAATATGAGGCATGCATGTGACTGCTGTGTCTGTGTGAGGGTGTGCAATGTGAGGAGGAGAGGAGACCACACAGAGGATAGAGAGGTGGCTACTTGGCTACATGCTCTCGCATTTATCTAGCTTCATTCGCACGTTCTACGTTCATCAGAAGAAGGCAGAGTGGCAGAGTGGAGTAGGTATATCGTATAACCCTTTTGCAAGAATGCAGGAGAGGGGAACGATTAAAGGACTGCACACGAGATATTCCCTTGCATTGCACACAGGCACACAGCCTAACAGCACAGCCCCAGCTCACTTTGTTCGTACGAAATGGACAGAGCGATCTCCTCTTTCTCTCCAACCTCCAACTCCAACTTGGTGGATATATGGCGAGTGAGTGTTTGCGAGTTGCGAGTTGTGAGACATGCCTGACGTGTTGTTTGTGTGTTGTGCAGGTAGAGATGGAGAATGTGTGAGCGAGAAGCGTACTCCGTCCAAAAGTGCACATGATGGGCCGAAGTGAGTGAGAGAGGTGGAAAAAGTGAGTAAAAAGCGAGTGGAGACTGATGCGGGGGAACACACAGCGGAGATATGTTCAAAGTGGAGCATCACACTCGCTCTCCCACCGCCACCAGCTGCTCACACAAAGCCAACAATGCACTCAATCTCCTCTCCATTTACATCCCAATACTCTCAAATGCTCGATTCATAAATAATCGAGCTCATCAACTGTGTCAGTTGATTGTGTCATGTGTCGAGTCACTCTCTGTTTACAAAGTGACGTCAACTGAAGCGCAGAAAAAACAATAAGCTTTTGACGACCATTCTGTGATTATCGCCGCTTTCTACTCGAACGCGCTATCAGAATTCAGAAAGATTATTGGTTCAGTTGGTGCTCCCACAACCTCTCTTCTCACTTCCATTGTGACTTGTGAGTTGTGAGTGACTTGACGCAGATTGGACCCACTCATTCCCTTCGCAGTGCACAAGTGACGAGGACCGGACCAAGTGATTTCGTTTGTACCACAATTCTCTCCTTTTCATCGGTTCACACTGGCACACTGTTAACAGCCAGTCCATCGACTTTCCACTCAAATCAAGTAAGTTGCAAAACATATTTTGAACATATTTTTAGAGTTGTTTTGAACAAATTTTTTTGGTTGAGAATAGATATAGATTTAAAGATTATGGAAAGGTTTCACGACGCGTCACAACGAAAACACATTTTTATGTTGATTGCGCTCATGTTATTTTATCTCGCTTCGACATTTGCGGCAAGGTCAATAGGTTGCATGTTGGCTGCACGCTGTACTGGATTTGAGCAGGGTGAGAGCGTATATCGCGAAAAGCGGTGTTTGCATCTGGTAAACAAGGGGAAAATGGCAAAATGCGTAAACAAGGAACACGACATCATGCATCCTACTCAAGCTCGCAGTCAAAGTTGTAAAAAAAGTGGGAGTGCCGTCGTAAATGTTGCCTTCTCGCCGTATTTTTGTCGCGAGCAAACATGAAACTCCCATTTTATCCAAGCGCTTAGCGTTGTTTACTCAAGCTGAAAGAGTTGCAAGTGGATTTAGCATTTTATATTTTTGTGTGTGGCGTGTGCAGACGCAGAGTGCAGTGCAGCATAAAGCACTACTTGTTTACTCTCTGCGAGCATTGACGTTGCTTTGACGAGAGAGAGAGAGAGAGGCAGCGAGAGAGATTGTGAGGCTTCACGAGTCGTGTGTCAAAGGTTGTCGGAGAATTAGCTGGATCTCGAGAGATGATCTGAGAGAGTTGTTGAGATGAGGAAACATGCCACCACCTGTCACACTCGCTCCTTTTGTCTTGCTTCATTCTCCCAATTTGCAAGTGAGAGAGAGAGAGGCATGTGTAACTTGGTCTTGGGCTGCAGCTCGCTCCTCCACAGCCAAGCCACTTCAAAGAGAGAGAGAGAGAGGAAGAGAGAGTAAATGAGTGGCTGGAGGTGAAATGGAGTAGGTGAAGCCTGGGAGCATGTGGATTGGATGGGGAGAGAGCGGACGAGCGGAGTTGGAGTTGAGGGAACAAAGGCTTTATCGCAATCCGGTTGACACGCTGCTGGAAATCAATACAAGGGAAAATTGATTATTAGACACCTTTCCATTCTCTCCTCCTGACATTCGCTTTCCTCTGCCACTCACTCCACGACTCGAGCCATTGTGCTCGTGTTGGCATTCTGCTGGCGAAGGAAGGGAAGCACCGAGTGGAACACAAAGTCTGCCTAATCGATATGACATGGACTCGCTTGTCCCTCTTCTTCTTCCCTCTATCCCATTATCCACAATATGCACAACATTCTCTCTCCCCCTCTCTCTGCCTTCATATATTCCTCTATTCCTCTCGTCACACCAGCGCCAACTCATCATGATGAGCTGGCTTATTTTCACTTACTTAGCTTCGCATGCATGTACTTTTGCACACCTCCACAGCCTGGATATGTGTGTCAGCTGAGTTGAGTGAGTCGAGTAGTCGAGTTGGAGACAAAAGGCTCTATAGCGAGAAGCCAAGCCCTGGAATTGGGGAAGCCATTAGGAGAAACGGGTCTCAGTCCATTGCCATAACTCCTCGTTGCTCACAACAAAAAAGGAGAGGATTGAGCCTCGCTCTCCGCTCTCCAGCCCAGGCATCTCCCTCACTTCTCTCCACTCTCCACTCTGGACAAAGGAGAAAGCAAGAGAATGAGAGAGAGTGAGAGAGAGAGAAGAAGAAAGCTCCGGTGTGAAGAACAGAGCTGCTTTTCCTCATTACGCGACTGTACACTCGAGACTGAGGACGAGCGGCCCAGTTTCTCCAAGTCTCCCCTTCAAAAAAAAAACAAAGTTTGAGAGGAGTTCACCTGGAGCACTTGCTCTCACTCCACTTTCCTTCAACACAAAAAATACACTCCCGCGACTCAATTCAATCCAAAGACACAATTTACGACTTTTCTCAGGAAGAAATAGAGAGAGAGTGGAGAGAAGCGTTTCTTTGGGCCGGAGTGAAAGAGGAGATCCGTGCTCCACTCGTCTTCTTTGGGAGAAAGGTGAAACACTGCGAGTTTCCCTGCTGGAATCTAGGCCAACGTGGCGAGAAGTTTGTGGATTGTGTGAGGAACGAGTGTGGTAAGAAGGAGCCTCTCTCTCTCTCTCTTGCATTTCTTTTCTCCTTTGGGCTGGCTGCCAGCAACTCTGTCCCTGATTTATCCACGCATTCCACAATTTCCTCTCCGCTGGAAAAAGGAAGCGGTAAATCATCAAGATTTGTTTTGCCCCGTTTTCTCCGAAGGACGCGGTGCTCAATGTAGTAATGCCCTCATTATCATTCCACCGCGCAAAACGTATTTATCATTTCGTTAAGCGGAATTACGCGGCCATCTGCATCTTCCCACAGAGCTCCCAATCGCTTCCATCATCCTCGCATCCTTATTTATGCCATTCAGGCGATTCATGCCAGAGCAATGAGCTGGACTCGAGCGTCACTCGCACACAATCTCCCTTTTTCCTCTCTCCTCCTTTTCTGGAGCACGAGTCGCAAATTTTACTCCAACTCTCCTCTCGCTTGCCGATCAAATGACAAAAGCGAATGGGAATGAGAGTGGCCGGCTAAAAATAGAGTTTTTTTGTGTTTTGCAAAAAGTCAATTGCTCCTTTTCCTCGCTGGAACTCTGGAAGGTTTGGAGAGGTGGAATGACGCAAGTCTCTCTCCATTTCTCGTTTCTCTTCTGCTGGCATCCTGCGTGGCATCTCCACTTGCACACTTGCACTTTCGAGGGGAAGTGAGGGGAGAATGAGTGGCTGGGGAGAGAGGGACTGATTGATGGATGGGATGCATGCGAGAGTGGATTACGAGCGAGAAAGAGAAAAGAGAGAATGGAAATGCAAAAAGGGAAAAGAAAGGCACATTCAACTCCGATCCCATTTCAATTTTCTCCTCGTTTTCATGAAGTGAGCGGGCAGATCGAGAGAGAGAAAGAGAAAGTGGGCTTGAGGGAGCGATTTCTTGTATCGCTGTCCACTTGTGCTTGCTCCTCCGATGGCGAATGAAGAAAGAAAAGTGGTTTTCAATTTGAGAGATAAAAAATAAGTTGAAAGGCTGCTCATTGGCACGAGAGAGAGAGAGAGAGAGAGAGAGAGTAAGTGAAGTGGTGTAGTTAAGTCAATAAGGAGAGGATAATGACGGGTTGAGAGATGAGCTGCTTCCTCTGCATCTCCATATCTCCACTCTCCTCTCGCTCCAGAAGAAAATCACTCACTCGCTCCCACCAATTTTTTATGAGCACCGATCCAACCTCTCTCTCTCTCTCTCTTCCTCTTTCTTCGTTGAGAAGGTCCCTTTGATTGGGAAGGTGAGGGAGAGTGAGATGATGGGAAAAGGAATGAGCAATCACTCCTCATTTACTCCCAAAAACAATAGCGCTCCCATACCCGAGGCGGGCACACGTCTCCTCTTCCGCCTCTCCTCTCCTCACTGCGTGTCCAGCCACGTGAGTGGAGGAAATGAGCAATGTTTCCGAGTGCGGAGAACACATATCACAAGAGTAAGAGAGAGAGAGAGAGAGAGAAAAGAGGAAAACAACTGCTCAATTTTCTCTCTCTCTCTCTCTCTCTCTCTCTCTCTCTCTCTCTCTGCCACTTGAAAGGAAGTGGAACGCCGGATATGATAATATGATTTCGCTGAAAATTCTAGTTTTGATGCTCTGTTTCCTCCACTCGACCGAATTTCGTGGGAAAGCGAGCATTGTTTTTCCCTGTGTCACTTGCCCATCTTTCATTTCATAACTCTACGTTCCCCCACTTTTATCTTGTTGGGACCTTGGAAGTTGTGAGAGGTGGTTTGGAGCATGTCCTTGTTCCGGTGAGAGTGAGAAGGCCACTCACAACTTTACAAACTTTTTTCTCTGGTTTGCAGGTTAGTTTGGATTGGGGGATGACGAGAGGTTGACGCTGGCTGCTGGAGTGGAACCTGTCCCACACTCATCTCTGTTTTCTGAAGTGGTGGATTCGCCTTGTCCCGCCAGAGTTGCAGGCGCACGGAGTCACCTTTGAGGAGCGGTTCTGAGATGAGGATGCTGGAGCAGATGTTGGTGGACGATGGGTCCGGGCAGAGCTCGCCCGGAGATCCCTCCGGCGCTCTCAAGTGGTCCGAGATGGATTTGTCTCACGTCAACCTGAACACGACTGCATCGCAAACGTGGCCACACTTGTCGACGAAGCAGTTCGACTCGAGCCCCTTTCCCCTCGACCCCGTTCTCAACTCGCGAGTGTCCTTATGGTTCGGTGATATTCTCGCGCTCAGCGTCGACGGGCTGACGCAGACGACGAACGAGACGGTGGACAGCATGCCCGAGGCGATTCTGAACCGGACGGGGAGTGTCTACCTGAGCGAGATTCGCCACCAGCTGAGGTCCATCCGGACAGGAGAGGCGAGGCTCGTCTCCAGCCATGCCAACTTGCCGTGCAGGGACCTCGTCTTGACGGTCACGCCCAGGTACTCGGACAAGTACCGCACTGCCGCTGAGACTGCCCTCTTCTCCTGCTACAAAAGTGTTCTGGAGGTGGGTGCGCTCAACTCTAAACCACTCTAATTTGTTGCCTCCCCTCCTCATTCCCATCTTGTCTTGAATTTGTTTGCAGAAAGCGTGCGAGAAGAACATGGACTGCGTCGCGATTCCCGTGCTGCACAAAGGCGGCTCGGCGCCCACCATCTTCCCCGACGAGTTGGGTGCTCACGTCGCGATCCGAACTGTGAGACGATTCCTGGAGAAGGGACACACCTCCCCTCGCCTCGTCATCTTGACTGTCGCCGACCCTTCCCTTTTCCAGTAAGTCAGAGAAAGTCATAAAGCAAGCCACATGTCCACTTCACTCGCCCATTTCCATTTGCGAAAAAAGAGTTTCTCTGGAACAAGGTCAAGTTGAGTTGAGAGAGAAAGAGAGAGAGAGAGCTTGTTGGAATGGGTGCGGGAAGCATTAGTGGAAATCCCTCGTGTCCCTTTAGCGAGCGAGTACCGAGAAGCGGGAGAGAGAGAGAGAAAGAGAGAGCAGCTCGCGAGTGAAAATGTAACGAGCCACTTAAGGGATAATGTATGAGAGGAGAGGAGCGAGCTGAGCGGAATGTGAATGTTTCATGGAGTGGGCCGCTCTCTGTTCCCTTTCTCTCTTCCCATCTCTCTCTCTCTCTCTCTGTCTCGCTTCCTCCTGCTGCAGCCGCTTTAAAATGTCCATTTGAGTGCCACATTCACTTGCTCAATGCAACAAATTCGTGTATCTTGTCCACTCTTCTCCCCAACTTTCACAACTTTTTCGAGAGAGACACACACTCGCACTCATTCACTTTCTCCAATTTCCTTTTTTATGATTTTCCATCGGAGAGTGCGGGGAAAAGTTTGCACATTTGGAGGAAATGAGGAGCGGCAGCAGTTGCGTCCTAAAAATGGTTGTGGGGGACGGGTGCAAATGGAGAGGTTTCCTCATAATTTCCTCGCTTTGCGAGAATGAAGATGGAGAGATAACATGCGGAGTCGCAATAACACATTTGAAAAGGAAGAGGAAACGTTTGTTGCGAGAGGATATGAGATTGTGTGCCTCTCTTCCTTTCTCTTTCTCTCAATAACTAAAATAGTCTCTCATTCGAGAGAGAGAGAGAGAGAGAGAGAGAGAGAGAGAGAAGGACGAGAGTGTCGCATATTGAACGGGTAAATGTTGCATGCGGGAATAGGGTCAAAATATGAGAGGTTTGATGCATGAAAGAGAGCCGATCTGCATAAACTGGATAAGGGAGTTGTGATACAAATCAGAAATTGGGCTGCGTGCTACGTACATTATCCAAAGGCATCTCTCTCTCGCTCTCAAGTTGCGCAAGAGTTGCGCAACATTTGTACATCGACTCTTATTCCTTCTCCACTTTAATCTCGCTAATGGAGCGGTGATGAGAGAAATCCGTGCTCCTTGCCTGCGACGCGACAGGTGAGAGTGCGGAGAAGATGAGCTCACAGCCGCCCCATTACCTTAATTTGTTTTCCTTTTCTTATCTCTCTCTTCATTCTCTCTCTTGCTCGCTTCCTCTCCTCAATTTCAAGAGAGTCGCCGAGATTTGAGGTTAATGCGTGATTGTGGTTTGTGCGCGCAGGTTGTACACGTCGCTCATGGTGAGCTACTTCCCGAGAGATTCTCTGCACGAAGACTACGCCTGCAATCGCCTCTCCCTCGCCGACATTGGCGACGAGGAAGGAGCTCCTTGGCTCCCCGACAGGAAGATTCGCATCTTCTCCAATCCCGCGGAGCACCCCACCTCGGGCACAGGTCAAGGCTCGCCCTCGCGCCTCTCCTCTTCCGCGTCCTCGGGACCTTTCTCGCACCACCCCAAAAACCTCAACTTGAACTTGGTGGGCGGGGGTGGAGGGCAGGACGAGTACTGCTGCGCTTATGATCCGGAGGATGGCATAATGGAGCAACTGAATAAGGACTTTCTCCAGATGAAGGAGGACGTGGACAAGGAGCGGCTGATTGTGAACGGGCGCAAGCAGCGGCGCAGCCTCTCCTCACTCAACGAATCCGAAAGACATATCGCCATTGAGATTGAAACCAAAGAAAGGTGTGCCCACTTGTTTCTCTCTTTTTTATTTATTTTCTCTTCCAATTTGCATAAAATGTAATGGTTTTATTGTTTCAGACAAGAGCGGATTCTGCGTCGCGCCCGCACCGAAGATCTGAGCTCGATCGAACGCACCGGCTGCATCTTCCGGAACGGAGTGGACAGATGGGGCCGCCACGTGGTCGTGGTCGTGGGCAAGTGGTTCCGGCCGGAACACGTTGACCTCGACAAGGCATTTCTCTATTTGGTGCGCCTCCTCGACGAGATCAACGGGCCGTACTGCGTCGTCTACTTTCACACGGCGACGGGAGCGGAGAACAGGCCGAGTCTGAGGTGGATGCGGGCGGTGTACGACAACATGGAGTACCGGTTCAAGAAGAACCTCAAGTCGCTCCTCATCGTCCATCCCACCATGTGGACCAAGGTGAGTGGCGCGCTAGCGAGCGAGCAATTAGCGAATGCGCTCTTTCCGTCCCCCCTCAATTATGCAGCACACTTTTGCAAATGTCACAAGTCCTCTCGCTCGTATTGATCCACTCCAAAAAAAATAACTCCAGCTCGCCTTCGCTCCTTCTTATTTCTTCTCACTCTCGCCCTGTCACGTTGCCGTCACCTTGAATCGGAGAGAGAAAAGGGAGTCATGAATTTCTTATGGAATACGCAATAAGCTGGAGGAGCGGAAAGTGAGAAAGAGAAACGAAGTGGGAGCGCAAGGAAATTTTTTCCCTCAAAAATACGTAAGAGTGGCTGAGAGGAGTTTTTGCAAGATGCATGTGTTTCTTCAGCTGTCCAGTGAATAATTCGGAGAGAGTGGCAGGCTGCTTGAGTAGTCGAGTGTGCGAAAATGCAAGTGGGTCACACGAACGAGAGCGATGGAGCTTGGCAAAGAGAGCGAGACTACAAACAAGTGTGTCCAAATTGATTACACGTTCCCGATGAAAACATGCTCAATTCCTTTTGTCGCAAGGGTCGATTATCTATTTTAGAAAAAATGTGTAATGGGAACAAGAGGAAAACATGAGATTATTGAGGGCTGTAATTTGCAAATGTTTTTGTTTGTTTGTTTGTTTAGGTGCTGTGTTGGTGGTTCACGACGTTCATGGCACCCGCGATCAAGCTCAAGTTGCATAATGTCGCTGGTCTGGAGGAGTTGTACACGTCGATCGAGCCGTCCCACATTCAGATTCCTGCCTTCATCTCCGAGCACGACATCACGATCAACGGGTACGCGGGAGTGGCGTACTCCCACACGCACTCCTCCACCGCGAGCACCCCCGTCTCCTCGTAACCTCACTCGAAACACGATTCCCCACCAAATCCCAAATCCCTCTCGTTGACCAGTCTGCCACCTGCACTTCAACTTAACTTTGTTCACTCGTGACCAGACGACATAATTACCCATTTAAGGCATATCCACAAGCGAGATTTACCGGAATGACTTTTTCTTATTTGAGCCACTCGCGATCAGACATGCAAGACAGACAAGAAATGCAAATTGCAAATTACATTGCCTTTTCTCTCCAACTCTCTTTTTGCAAGGCCAATTCAGGCGGGAAGAGTGTGGAGGAGAGGAGGATGGGCGAGGAGGAGGGAGTTAGTTGCCACACAGCACCACACACTCTGATTATACAACTTGGCTTCCAAACCACTCGAGTCTTTACTCGGCTTCAAAAATTCTTGGCGAAACCATTCTTTCAATAAATAATGTCACCCGAGCAGAGTCAATTTAGGCAATAATAATTCCATTTAAAATCAAGAAACAATCACAACGACCACCTCACCATATCTCCCTCACCCCTGCCAACATTCCGAAAAGTATTCACTCGACACGATGTCTAATAATATCGATGCAAGTCTTCATGAAACTTTTAAGAGATTTTGAGGGTGGGACTGTGACTTGGGATGGGATCTGGGAATAAAAATGTAAAACTTGGTACGAGACGTGGTGGTAGCGAAAAGCGACAAGGACGCATTAAAGTATAAAAAGTGTAGCAGTTTTTCAGGGTAGAGTTAAGCACAAAACTTGTTGCAATAGTTTTAGGATAAAATGCGTTGCAATGCAAAAAAAGGTAATGAAAATGGGGAGTAAAGGGTAATAATATTTGGATAGTTGAAGAGAGAACTCTCATATTTTGGTGATATTTAAGGAGAGGAGGAGGAGGAGAGCTGAGATTTCAGAGTAAAAAGAGAAGAATATGTCATTGAACACAAGCATGTTCTATTGTTGTCGAGTTTCTTGGAATAGGTTACAATGATGGTGCTATGCTCAGCTCACACCTTGCATTCTATTTTATTTATTTAACAAATTATACACTTATTCTTTTGTGTAGCGAGCCAGCGAGTGTGTATCTATTTTAGGTGCTAATGAGGTGGCGGCATAATTGCCGCTAATAACTTTTGTGATTAAGCTTTCAATTGTATTTCGTACGCAAACAAAGTTACCTCTTTCTTTTTGTCAAAAAGTGTCACGCAACGACAAATTCGTGAGGAGCATTGGCAACAAGCGTGTGCATTGTAAAGTATGATTTTCGTGTTTGCTCACACGCGAACAGCGTTTCAAGTGTGCAGAATTATGAAATAAATGAAAAGTGTGAATTGAATAAGGGAGAAGAGGATGAGCATCCAGTCAATTATCTCTTTACTCTCACACTCGCATCACCAAAAGAGCGTGCTTAAATCGAGACGCACACAAGCTCAGTCTCAAGGTCGACTTGACTCATCGTCAGTCAGTGTGGAACATTAGGTCTCTTCTCGCATCTGCATCATACTTTATGGCCAAGGCCATAATCTCAGCTGTCAATCATCGTCGCATTCATCGCGAATATACTCACCACATAACCCAGCGCATGTATATGTAAATGCAAATCACAAATCACAATGCGAAATTCATGCCACCTTCTCGCTGCTCATCTCTGATCACGCATTCCTCAGTCTTGGAGAGTAGCCAAAGTGTGGATACTCTTTCTCCAGCGACAGTCCCTTTTTAAAATGGATTCGAGCATGGGATCAACACAGGCTACGTCCGCTGGAAAGAAGAAGGTTTGTATCGTGGGAGGAGGGACCACAGGCCTCGTCTCCCTCCGAAGAGTGGTGGGGAGCGAGGGCCTGACAGCAACTCTGTTCGAGCAAAAGCAAGACATTGGAGGTCTGTGGCAATATAATGGCGAGAAGGTGTTCAAGACGTCCCCGCGACACCTGGACAAGAGTAAATCGCCGAGCGAGGATCCGGGACAAGTGACCACCATGTACGACGGTCTCATGTGAGTCACACGTCCAGTTTAAAAAATGACAGATTTGAGAAGGAAAAGTACAAGATTTGTGTTTATTTGCGCAGCCTGAACACGCCGTACCCACTCGTGGAATTCGTGGACTTCCAGCACCCCCGCAACAAGTACACTTATCCCTCGCAGGAGGACATGTACCACTACCTGCGCAACTACGTGGACCACTTCAAACTTTGGCCCCACATCCAAGTGAACACGGCAGTGGTGAACATTCGTCCAGTGGACAATCCCGCCTCCAAGTGGGAGCCCGGATCTCCGTGTCAGTGGATCGTGGAGACGCACAACCACGAAAAGGATCAAGTCAAGTCGGAGGTCTATGACGCAGTGATGATCTGCGGAGGGCACAACCAATATCCACAGCCACCGTCTCCTCAAATTGAAGGAGTGGACAAGTTCCAGGGACTCGTCATCCACAGCAAGTTCTTCAAGAATGGGGCGCAGTTTGCAGGGAAGAGAGTGGTGGTCGTGGGTCTCGGCCCGTCCACAGGGGATCTCGCTCTCCACATTTCCAGGCATGCTCAGAGCGTGACCTTGTGCCACAAGTTTCCTCTCGGCTACAAGTTTGGCTGCCTCCCGAAGAACGCGAGGGAGACCAAGTGCATCAAGGTGGTGACTGAGGAGGGGATCGTCACGGAGGACGACGAGTTCATTGCGTGTGACGCGATCATTCTGGGGACAGGATACGGAATCAAGTTCCCTTACCTCCACCCCGCGTGCGGAGTGACGGTTGTCCAGGACAAATACGTGCCGGACTTGTACCGCCACACCGTCTTCAGCAAGCGACCAACCCTCAGCTTCCTCAATTTGACGTACAGGACCCCCGAGTTTATCATTGTCGAGATTCAGGCGAGATATGTGGTGAGTCTACTCGAGGGGAAAGTGAAGTTGCCACCTTATGCAGAAATGGAGGCGACAATGAAGGCGGTGGAGCAAGAGAAGGTTGACAAGGGCACGCCGATTGGCCTCTGGTTTGAGATTGGCCCGTTTGGCACTGGCTGCTGGCAGTATTTCTTCAAAATCGCGGAGGAGATTGGAGTGAGAGAGGACTGGAAGCATGGGGCTGTGCTGGAATACCTCTGGAACACCATCATCGCGAGGATTTTTGGCAAGTTGGTTTTGTACAGGAAAGACGTGTTGACTGTGGTGGAGGAGGGCACTCACTGGCAACTCAAGATGCATGCCAGCCCAGACTTCCCCGAAACTAAAGAGGAGACAGTCAACCTCATTCTGAACGAGCAAGACTGGACGCTGGCTGTGGAGACGGTGGACCCGGACGGATAACATTGTTCAACAAAATATGCCAATGAAATACAATTTATTCTGATCTAATTCGAATTTGTTAGGGAAGGATTGGAATAAAACAATTTAAATATTTCTTTGTTTTGGGACAAGTATAATTGGGTTAGTAGCCACCGCAGTCTCCTCGTCCTTGAACGCAGCAGTCGTGCGACAAGCATTTGCCGGGACAGTTTTCCTTGGAACTGCATCCGATGTCGTAACCACCGCACCTAAACCAACCCTTGTACACGCATTTGCATTTGAAGCCAGCAGCAGATGCTTTGGAGATGACACAACCTCCACGACGATAATTACAGTCGCATCCCTCTGAAAATCAATTATGACACATGCTATTTAGCACTCGGGTATTATTCGATTTTGTATATGTGAAAGTAATGTGAGGAGGCACGTACCTGAAACATGCACCATGACAACAACTGCCACCACAACTACTAGCAACAGCAATCGGGAATTCATTGTCCCTGATTTAGTTGCAGGAAGGCGGTTTATTCTTTGAGAAATGTGATCAAAAGCTGAGGCAAGTGAACACTTTCAAGTGAGACGACTCGAATGGATGCCCTTTCAGATTTCAAGCGCTCTTTTTATAGTCGCCGTGTGACATGGCATATGACTTACTTATGCGTGCGATAAGGGAAAAGACAAGTCGGGAAAGGCGTACGAGTAAACGAATTTGTGATGAAATATAAAACCACAAAACCAGTCATAATTGAGGATAACGCTCTGACATTCCAATGCGCATCCTTCTTTCACCCATAACACTCTTCTCAAAACCCTTCACATTCCTTCTTCTTCTTCTTATCTAATCCTACGCATTTATTAACGCATGACAAATTTGTCATTACTTTGCTTCAATCAATTCCCATTAAATTACCACCTTCAACCAAACCACCTGTTTTGAAAATTTGAACATGTCTCATTGAAGCGGAACACTGATGGAATTTGAAGTGGGAATTGGTAGGAAATGGATACTAAAGGCATTTGTCTGAGATCAGGTTGATAATAAGGTTAGGTTAGTTCATCAGCTTTGAATGTTTTCGGGAAATGTTGTGAACAAGAAACGACGACTACGACACACTCATTAGCCAGATGAAGACGTGAGTGTGGTGAACAAAGTGGAGAATATTCATGTATATGCAGCATGTTCACCTTCCTAATAACAAAACAATTAACAAAGGTAATGAATTATGTATGAATTCACTGGTTGTTGGAGGATACAATTCCGAATATCACTTGCATTAAGCTTAGAAAAGAGGGAATTGTATTGTGCTCTCGAATGATGTAAGTTGATATTATTCTGAAGGGGATATTGTTTCGGAAGAGTGGTAGAGAAGGTTGGGTGATTCAAAAATATCCAACAAAATGCACTCGAATGCTCATTTAAAGCAGTGCTCATCAGTCATACGTAGGCAAACCCTTGCAAAACTTTTGTAGTATCCACATGTCAGCTGAGCTTGGCAATTCGCGAAATATGCCATCCGAATGCGCATTTTATGTAGAACAACCTAGACTAGGGCCTAGCATGCCATTATGTAATTCCTGGGAAGTAGACTATATGCATGGGTCATGTTGATATGCCGCACCATGTCATGTAAAATACACTTACATTCTGACATGATTAGAGCTGCCACTAATTTACACACCTTCGAAATTCTTATCGCTTGGGTCATTTATCTGTGGTGAATTTTAATTTCACCCTTTGCTCACAATCGCTCATTCCACTGACGACGATGATATTCGTGCAAATTTTGACACCGCTATCCCTAATGTGTAATGAGCTCCGAGAAAAAGTGGGAACACTAAACCGGTTTTTCGAACTTACGATTAGAACTCCCGTAGCTCCGAAACCAGTGAACTTTAGAAACCTAAAATTGGCATGGTGGTATATATAAATGGTCCCTATCAATATCCAAAGTTTCGAAGACATCGCTGACAATGCAGGAAATTCGATTCCGGTTTCGAAAAGAGTACCTGAATGTAGAGTCACGTCAAAACGAGATGCAAATTGTGAATCCCTTCCACTCGCTCGCTTGTTTTTGTTGTGTTGGTGTATTTTACCTTTATTTAATCTAGGCGGAACTGCAATATCATAAATTCATGTTATGATTTAAATTGTGAAAGTTGAGGATTTTAGAAGAGGAATTTAGTTGTCGTCGTAGCCATCACAGTTGCCCCGTCCTGCGATGCAGCAGTCTTTCGAGATGCAACTGTGCCCGCACCAGTCTTCCGTTGCACCGCATTTAATCTCCGCCCCGTGGCAAGTATTGATCTCTTCGGCGTCGATGAAACAAAGACAGTAGAAGCCAGGTTGTGCAGGTTTGGTCATAATACAACCGTCACCTCGGTAAACGCAGTCACACGGCTCTACATTCGGACGAAGGAAATTGTGTTTTTTATTTCAAGAATTGTGCATGGATTATAAAATTGGAATGAGTACCAATTACCTTCCACATTTGCAAGTGCAAGTGCAACTCCCAAAATCAGGACTGTCGTTTCGAACTTCATTTTGATTCAAGCACAAGATTTGTAGATACTCTTTTGAGAAAAGGCGGATGGTGATGTTTGGTGATTGAATATTGATTAGATAGTGTTGATGAGTGGCGTGCTGGTAAATTGTTTTTTATCCACATGAATTCGCTTTAAGTAATTTTCCTAATAAACAACCTAACGCAAGTACGCAATCAAAAGGTGGTCAAATTTTGCCTTAAGTTCAGTCGGACATACGACACAGTTCAATCTTCAAAGCCATGGTGAGTCATATTCAACCAACATTCATTCAGAGTGTAGACAAACATGTTTATTATATTGCCGTCGAAATCAAGAGCTTTTCCAGTATTCGTGTTCGTACCATCGAGGATTACTTTATTTGCTTGGATAAATATTTAGGATTGAGTAGCTGAGTAGGTGGACAAGTGCACTCACTAGTCAAAGTCGAAGGATGGTTGACAGTGTCCAGCAATTGCTCGATATGTGCCCGGGCTGCAGATGGCGGAAAGTGCGACAATTCCGAGGTACGAGGAGCTCCACTCGAGCAGGGGAACACAAGTGGGCAGTCTTCTGCCCCTCTCAAATCCCACCTTGAAACCACGCCCACATTCCTCCGACTCCTTGTCATCCAGTGGAACACATTTCCCCTGGAAACTCACCAATCCTGGGGAAGAACAAGTTTGGCGTGCGCAAATTGGAAACCCGTCTCGAGTGACATCAATCCATTTTCCAGGTTTGCACGGTCCCTGCCTCCAAATCAACACTTTCGTTCAGTTTGCAATTTCAATTTATTTGGGACAAAAAGGAGAAAAGGTGGATGAGATGAGGTTCACCTGAGTGAAGATCTCATAGCAGCGGTCACTTTTGTTGCGATACACGAGCATGCGCTTGGACAAGTGGTCGCAGTCGCATTCCCCAAACACTCCGTCCACCGAGTAAAATCGCATCTTGTGACCACATGGCGCTACCCCTCCTCCCTCGTAGCACTTGCTCGTCTTCTGATGGAAGAGGAGTTGAGCCCCGCTCCGATTTCGTCCTCCTCCGCAAAGGGCTGATCTGGAAAATTTGGACTTGCGAAATTTGAGAGCATTTCTGAGTTGCAAATTGGAGGGATTTAATGAAATTGAAACTAACTGACTCTGCGGATTATTTTCCTCGGTCGAATTAGTCCTTTTGAGAGGATCATGTGTCACGTGCTCGAGAAGAGCAACCGCAGTGGACAGGATCAGGTATTCGAATGCAGCGTGCCACACCATTGCACCTCTTGCCACCAAAAGGAGAATAAAATAACTAAATTAGACAGAATGTGGCGAATGAGAGATGTGCTTTCTCAATCTCAAAAACGACGACGACGATGATGTAACCTAATTCTTGCAGATTCATTATCAAATTATATCGTAAATGCGAAGTTGCTCGTAGTGTCAATTTCCCATGCGCACAAAAACCCCATTCATTCACGTAAGAATGTTATAAAGACAGCATAAAACTGTATATCGCATGGTGGCCACGACCCTCATTTATCACAGGTTAAAGGTCGCATTGATATTCCCAAATCCAAGCATCAGCATGAGGATTCTTGAGTCAGTGGAATATTTGTTTCAGTTGACGAGTTTTACTTTGCGTTCAATTTATTACCAACAAGTGCTCAAATGTTATAAAAGATGATATTTTGTCTCTAAATAATATTTACTCAGATCTGTTGGGCTAAAGATGTGTTTCCCCAGAATGCTTAATTAAAGCCCAGACATTATATCGCTGTTGCAATCGAGTGATTTCTAATCAAACTCGAAGGCTGGCTGGCATCTTCCGGTAATTGATCGATAAGTGCCAGGACTGCAGGTCGCAGGGAGGGCGATAATCGCGAGAATGGAAGAGCTCCACTCGACGAGCGGAACACAAGTTGGAAGCCTCTTTCCCCTTTCAAATCCCACCTTGAAACCTACCCGGCATTCCTCCGACTGCTCGTCATCCAGCTCAACACATTTCCCCTGGAAACGCACCGAATTCGGAGAAGGGCAAAGAGTGCGTGTGCAAATTGGAAACCAGTCTCGAGTGACATCAATCCATTTGCCAGGTCTGCACGGTCCCTGCCTCCAAAGGTACACAAGAAATCGTTAGTTCGGAAGAAAGTGGAGCAGGGAAATGGTGGGACTGGGTTTCACCTGAGTGAAGATCTCGTGACAGCCATCACTCTTGTTGTGGTACACGAGCATTCTCTTCGACAACTGGTCGCAGTCACATTCTCCGAAAGCGCCGTCCAGCGAATAAAACCGCATTTTGGGGCCACATGGCGCTAGCCCTCCTTCCTCGTAGCACTTGCTCGTCTGACGGTGGAAGAGGAGTGCAACTCCAGTCCGACTTCGCTCAGCTCCACAGAGCGCTGCTCTGAAAAGACACGATTCTCGAAATTGGGAAACTTTCAAGAATAAAATCGAATTTTGAAGGAATGGAGTGAAGTCCAACTAACTGACTAGTGGCATTGGCAATACTCTCCTCACTTGCGTTGCCCTGATTGGGGTGGTCATCTGGCGTGTGCTCGAGTAGGGAAACCACCGTCCACACGAACAAGTATTCCAAGACACCGTGCCACACCATTTCGCATGAGGAGCCGAAGAAAAATTAAAGTAGTCAACTTAATTCAAGCTTAATATTTCCAGAAAGAGATGCACCTCCTCACTCTGTCACGAACTTGGCACAGGAAAACGCTCATTGCGTCTTTTCTTGCAAAAGTGCGCATGTATCGACAGCTTCTCAAAAAGGAATGCTGCTTCAAGTCATGGTCTCCACTCTCTACAAGGATCATTCCATCAGGCTGGCCCATTCATTCTGCTTTCTGCTTCATTGGAAATGGAAATATATGAAGGGAGATATGCCGCATATAAGCAGCTGCCGTGATTGCTGTGCAAGAGTAAACACTTTTATCACGGGTTAAAGGACATGCTCATTTTTCAGCAACAAATAGTCGCATTTTCATGTTATGCTCACAGCCTGCTCAGCTCAGCTATGTCCTCGCTGCGTTTGGTTTGGTTATGGTAGTGGCGACTGACGACGTGACGACAAGGGATTAAATTACGCGTTGCGGAGAAACCCTGGAAAGCTTTCACGCTCCTCACTTGTACCATTGCACGTAGTTCGCTTTTCCATGCAAAAATAATCCCTTCTCCACGTCTCACCATTTTTCTCTGTTGGAGAAAGCCAAACCCCACAAAAACACCAGTTTGGCATCTATTCCGTTGTTTCGGTGGGATAGGCGATGCCCGTGTTGTGCGGGGTCACGTCGTTCGGTGGGAGTGACGAAGACTGCGCAGAACAAGTGTCCGAAGCGGCATGCACGCCAAGTGTGTACGCCGAAGTGCACCATTCCGGCGAACAGGACTCGGGTACCTTCCACTAACCCTATTTGTACGGACAACCAGTTCCGAAGGGGATGTATCAAAGTCAGGTTCACATCACATCCTCCGGAGGAAGGCCGTGTGGCGGAACACTCATTTCCAAGAACACTGTCCCCACCGCTGCACAATGCATTGCTAATCCTGACTCTGGAAAAATGTTCGTCGACATCTCCGTTACGACTGACTGGAGTCAGGGATTTGAGAGAGGGGCCGATGGGTAGCACCTTTCGAGTTAAAAGTATCTCGTTGTTAGTCGGGTTCCAACGAGTTGGGAAAGCCCTTGATCCCTCAACGAATGGGAAGCGGAATGGTTACACGAGATTGACCATGTCCGACAGTGTGTACAAGAACGACGTCGTCGCTCTGGTGCAGCTGGATGGGAGTGTGAGTATTGAAGAGAGATACTTGCCCGAAATCCCGTCAATGCGAACTGCACCTTCGAAATAGGCGAATGAAATCTCCTTTCTCCGCAATACCTCTCGCTCCGGTCAAGGTCAGGAGAGAGCGTTCACTCTTCTACGATTGTCCGAGTGTCAGGCGAGAATGGATCGAATGGAGAGGACTGGCCTTAAAGTCAACGTGGACAATAATCTAATTTGCGGGGTGGAGAAGTACATCGGGTGGCTCCCTCTGCGATAGAGAGCTTGGCGGTTTCCGGTTATGCGAGTGGTCAGTGGTGCCCAATGGATTCATGAACATGGCTTTGTACAAGGATTTTGTGGACACATTAAACAATTATGATTTCGACACAACATTTAAATTGAAATATATTCAAACCTCGCAAAATAGCCCAGAATAAAACATAATATATATTTTTATCAAGCAACGAATAGATGATTGCGTGTGATATACTGAATGAAATCACGTGTTGTTTTCAAAGTGCATATATCAACCTTGAATTGTATGAACTTGAAAATGAAGGCAAGAATAACGCGATGAATATAAGTATGCTTACAATTAGTAATCTTAAGTTGGCTTGTCCAGCGTAAATTGCTCCCTCACTTAAATAACTCTCATTATCTCATTGTAGTGTAAAACGAACAAACAATGTAATGAGCTGAAAAGGTGATTGTGATAGGCTGTCAAGTGGGCCCCATGCATTGCTGCTTGCTGATACGTCTGCTGTTGAGAGTCAAGCGAAAGGATTCTCGAAACATGTGATGCCAAGAGCTGAAAAATAAATCCGATCGATAACAGTGTGCCAAACTCAACAACTCATCCTCATTCAGGGCTAAATCAAAGTCGCATAAAAAAGGCATTATCGAATGTGAGGGGAGAATGACAATCCAAATCTGAATAAGCTTTCAACCTCGTCCGTGATCAAGGACATGCGATGGCCCGTGCTCACAATTGTTTGCTCACCGCTCACCCGCAATCCACACAAAAGGCACGATTTCAGCATATTGCTCTGCCATTCTGCTCACCATTTCTACCAACTCAAAAATTGTTTTTGTGCAAGCGCTTTTCATGCTTGCAAATTATCCAAGTGCTTGTCCTCCATAACCCATCACGATCGAACTTTGAAGTCTGAACTGATAAATTTAGGAAATACGAGTGAATGCAGTGGGTCCAATCAGATTTTATTTGCCAACATCAGGTCCACTGACAACGAGCTTTGCCTTTCGCTCTTTGTGTGCAAGTAAAGCATTTTTAGAGGTCAAATAGAGTAGTCCAGCTTTGATAATTTTGAAAGTTAGATTTTTGGCAGTAAAATGATTCTAACTGAGATCATTTTATTTGTGGTTTTGTGGGCGTTGGGGTGGTACGCACTTGACCAGAAACGGTATCGCAACTATCCTCCAGGTAGCATTATCATTGTCTTTCGTCACCCCGTAAAACACCCGTCTTGAATTTAAGATTGCAATTTATGGACGATTTCGTAGGCCCTTTCCGACTGCCCTTTCTTGGAAGCATCATTCAAGTGGTGACAAAGGCCCGCTTGCCTGCCGAGGCTCTCATCAAACTCGCCAAGCAACATGGCGACGTCATGTTTCTGAAAATGGGATCAAATGAATCAGGCAAATACTTTTAATTCCAAAATATATCGAATTCTTTTGAGTTGACAACCAAATATAAAGAAAGGCATGATGCACAGTTGTCTTCTCTTCGCGGGAGGTTGTCCGAGAAATACTGGCACATGACAAATCCGCTGCTCGACTTCGGCCTCCCTCCATCCAAGACAAATATATGGACCAAAACCTGGGCAAGCTCAATTACTATCTTGACATACTACAATCTTACGATTAGTTAGCTGAGCATAGTTAGTTAGTGAGCATTCTGAATGCCTTGCTTAACCTTTGAACAGGGATAATCTGGAGCTCAGGAAAATCCTGGCTCGGTCTCCGTCGTTTCACTATTCGCAACTTGAGGGATTTCGGGTTCGGCAAGTCATCCGTGACAGACGTGATGGTGAACGAAGAAGTGAGTAAATTCATCGCGCACACCAAAGCACAAGCAAAGAGAAATCCAGGGAACGTAGTCCACATTCAGTCCGACTGGTTTGGCATGAGCATGGAATTCGTGCTGTGGAGACTCGTCTCTGGAAAAAGCTATCCTCTGGACGACCCCGTTCTTGAGAGATTTGTCAAGTTGAATGACCAGTTTTTCAGAGAAACCAATTTTGGATTTAGTCCGTCAGACACGTTCCCTTGGCTCAGGAGCTTGTTTCCGAATTGGTCAGGGAAAAATAAGATCCAGCACAATTCTCGAACGTTATTCGAATGCGGAAAGGAGCTGATCAAGGCACACAGGGGAAAGGGAGATGCTGAGAGCTTCATTGACGTCTTTGCGTCGAAAGTGGAGAAAGAGAAGAATAACAACGGAACCTATTTCACTGGTTTGATTGCTGGATTTCATCCAATTTTATAAATAAATGTTTCATGATACAAGAATTTGCAATTTTTTCAGAGGATCAATTTGTGATGACAATTCTTGACCTGATTTTGGCTGGGGCGGAAACCAGCTCCAAGACGTTGACGTTCGGGATGCTGTATATGATCGCCTTTCCAGAAGTTCAGGAGAAGGTCCAGATGGAAATCGACCAAGTTGTGCCAAAAGACAGCCTCATAGATTCAACTTTCAGAGCAAAGTATCACTTTCACTCTCTAAACTAACGAAATTGTCAGTCGTTTGTGAAATCACATTCGAAAATATTGATGTTGGTTGTTCATGCAGACTGCCGTACACTGAAGCGACTCTGTTCGAGATATTTCGTTACTCGACAATTGCACCAACGCCAGGGCCGCGTGAAGCCACGGAGGACTTTTACTTCAGGGGCTACTTTATCAAAAAGGGCACGTCCCTCATGACAAATGTTCAGGCTATTCACTTCAGCGAGTCGTTGTGGGGCGACCCGCAAAACTTCAGACCCGAGCGGTTTCTCAACAGCGAAGGAACAGGAGTGGATCCAAACATCGCTGACCAACTGGAAACATTTGGAAATGGGTAACATTTTCATTTAGTCAAATCTTGATTAAACAAAATCACGTTGATGAAGGGACTATTTTTCATTTCAGGAAAAGAGTTTGCCTCGGCCAGTCACTCGCGGAGACGACGACCTTCACCTACTTTGCCAGTATGCTCAGGCAATTTAAGCTCTCGAAAGTTGATGGGGTTGAGTTGTCGTTGGAGCCCATCCTTGGAATCACTTATACTCCACAACCCTTCGACATTCAAGTCGAAGAGAGACACTAATTCAACACTAAAATCTGTATTCCTCGTCCATAACGACATACAGACAAGCATAATATTGGTCACGCTAAATAAAATGCCCCTGCGCTAACCTAATTTTAACGTGTTCTTGTATCTGTGTGGTAAAATAACCGATCCGGAATGACGAAAGAAAGCTATTCAAAATTTACGAAAGTGTGCTCGGTCAGCATAAGCGGCTAAAATCTAAAAGTTATCATATAATGCATTCATGAATGATTTACTTTGGTGACACATAATTAGATGTCCAAATAAAACTTGGCCACGTAAGATTACAGCTTTACATCTCAAAACTAAACTTTGAAAATCTTTTTTGTCAGACTAACTAAATGCGCTAATAAGTGACTGATGGTAAGTGTCGGAACTGAAGATTGAAGTGCATCCAAAATTTTTTTTGAACAACTGTAAAGCTTTGGATATGAGTGAAAGATTCATATTGGCGTAAAGTTTGAAATACATTCTCCTGGTTACTCCTCACTCACTGTACATTTTTAAGGGAGCGAGTTTGTGCCGGCAAGTCCGTCGTGGAGACGACGACAGTCCTCTACTTTGCCAGTTGGCTGAGGCAGTTGAGGCTGTCGACAGTGGACCAAGTGAAACTCTCGCTGGAACCCATCCTTGCAATCACCTGCACAACATTCCCAAGCCTTTGGATATTCATGTCGAGGAAAGGCAAACAATATTATTCATATCCAATATTGTTGTGCTAAAGATGAGCTGTTGGCGAAAATGGAATTGTTTGAAAAAAAGTTGATTGGAAGTGAAGTAAATATAATTTTTCCTACCTACAATCAATGAATGCAAAGATGTAGATGTAACTTTATATCAAAAAATCATGGTCTACAATCGGCTTCGCAGCAGCAGAGCGTGAACACAAACTCCATCCAAGTGCGCCTCGCTCCATTCTCCGATAACCTGACCACTGACCAAGTGAAGAGTGCACGCACTCATCCGAATCGACGCTCCAACGTTCGCCTAAGCATTCAACTACTGGCCAATGTTGAGTAATCCTTTGTACATTTTTCGATCGAGATTGCATTTATTTTCCCGTTAGCGTCTAAAGATTTGTAACTAGCCTAAAGAAGCAAGTTCAAATCAGTGAAGCGCGACGAAAGCGAATCTTGTTCCCATTTGAAGAAGAATTAGCGAGTCTAATCGCAAAGTATGTGTGCTGGTGTGGGGAAGATATTGGAAAGGAGGAAGGGAGAAGCGCACCGATGCTTAAAATGAGCACAACTCGAGCAGGAGCACGAAATTTTCCAGACTCGCTTACTTGAGCATATATTTGTGCTTGCATTGGTATGCGCTCTCGACCAAGTATCTTTCCTTGTTCGTCACAATCCAACGAAGTGATATAAAGCGCGTGTTTGAAGAATGCCTGGAACAGAGGTTATCACGCTTGGCGAACTACGACAACGTCGAACAGCTAATAATGTCGGTGTTCTGGAATAGGTTTCTGGTTGCCCTTGTGCTGCTCCTTGCTGTCGGTAAGTTCGAAAGTAATCTAAAATGTGAAGCGTGCCAGATGACAAAGTAGGGATGGAAAATTGTGTTGACAGGGCAAGGTGCAAAATGTCAGGACGAAGAGGAGGAGGAGCCGCATTGTGAGACAACACGCTGGTCACGCAGAGGTGGCTCATGCTCCAGGGGCTACACGGAAATGTACCGCGAAGAATCATTCGGCTCGGTTCGCAGATTCTGTTGTCCTACAGCCACCAAACTAGAGCGGGAGCAAAAGGACGCGGCGTACGTGTGTCAGACGACTTCGTGCCAGTCAGCGACCTCGACGGGAGACCTCTGCTCCACGCTCAACGCTCGATACGTGGCCAACGAGCGCCTTGTGTACGAGGAGACGCTGAGGGACAACTGCGCACTCGAGGATTGGGAGGGGGACGAGGAGCCAGGGATCACAGCCATGTGCTGCGTGCACAACTCCACCGCGGGACTTCTCCTCACGACGTACGGCGCAGAGAAGAACGAGTTCCCACACATGGCCGCCTTGAGTGTGGGCTGCGGAGGGACAATCTACAACAGAAGGTACATCATCACCGCCTCCCACTGCCTTGTCGAAGACCACAAAGTGATCAGTGCGGATAACTTGAAGATCACGCTTGGAACGGGGATTGGAGGGTACGATGGGCTTGGCTCGGCGAACAACTCGTACCAAGCCGAGGAGATTATTGTGCACGAGGAATATAGCGATTTGGCAAGGCATCCCGAACAGAGAAAACCGGAAAACAGACGGCGAACCTACAACGACATTGCTCTCATAAGGCTGGACAGGGAAATCGAGTTTGGACCTAGAATCAAGGCTCTGGAAATCGCACCCAACGGATTTAACGCGTTTGAATATGCGGATAACGCAGTAATTGCGGGATGGGGGACCGCCGATAATCTTCAGGTGACTCAGGCTCTCCAAAAGTCAAACTTCCTGCTCCGCTCCGACAAAGCTTGCTTCCAGCGGGGTGGAAAGTGGCCGCAAATGAGGGGGATGGATGACCAACTCCTCTGTGTTGGCGGCATAATGCTCGGATACTTCAGTCCAAGTAACCCTATTTTGACGTATTTCTATTTAAGATTTAAGATAAGAACAATTTAAGATATTTTGTTTCATTTTCTTAGGTGCGGGTGGAGGGGACTCGGGCGGGCCTGCCATTTGTCGTGGAAAAGATGGGAAGATAGTTTTGTGCGGAGTGACCTCGTTCGGAGGAAGTGATGAAGACTGCTCAGAGCACGTGTCAGAGGGGACCTGCCCACCAAGTGTGTACGCCGAAGTGCAACACTTCCACGAGTGGATCAAGAGGCACGCAGGCGAGCAGGAGAGGAGCACCCTTTACAAGCCATTTTTGTACGGAGAGCCAGTTGCTCGGAAGATGTACGGGAGTCAGGTGCACATCACCTCGTCCAGAGGAAAGCCGTGTGGTGGCACACTCATTTCCAAGGACATTGTCCTCACTGCAGCGCAATGTGTTGCGGATCCCGACTCTGGCGATATGCTCGATGGTCTCGAGGTCACGTCTGGAGTCAGGGATTTGAGAGGGGGAAGGAAGGGGAAGAGCTTTGGAGTGAAAAGGATGGCGGTGTTGGAGGGATTCAAGCGCGTTGGCAGACCAATCGATCCCGCTCGGCAAGGGAAGAGGAATGGCTACACGAGATTGACCATTTCTGACAATTATTACAGGAATGACCTGGCTGTGGTGAAGCTCGCCGGCAGGATGAACATTGAGGAGAGGCAGTTGCCGGAAATTCCTTCGTTTCGGAAGGTGCCTTCGAAATATGGGACGGAGGTGTCCCTCCCAAGAAATACCTCTCGCTCCGGCCAACTTCAGCAGAGGAGGTTTAAGCTTCTCGATTTGGCGGAGTGTCAGACGAGAATGAGTCGAATGGAGAGAGCTGGCCTCAAGATCAAGGTGGACAAGAATCTGATTTGCGGGGTGGAGAAGTACTCGGGTGGCTCCGTCTGCGACAGAGAGCTTGGCGGAGGACTCTTTTGCAAGGGAGACGGCAAGAAGGACGTGCTTTGTGGAGTCCAAGTTTTCCGACTTTGCGAATGGTCTGTTCCCAACGGATTCATGAACACGGCACTCTACAAAGGATGGATAGAGGCAGCCTCTGAGCAACTTTAGTTCATTAATTTTTTATTGTTAACCATAAACCCCGATTCAAATGTAAATAAATTTGTTTTGAAAGACAATTTTAACCATTTATTTGACTTAATTATAGAAACTTGCTACTTCCAGAAATTTGTCGTTGTTGGCTAACATACTGTATATTATGTAAAATAACAATTGAAATTTAATTGGCATTATGCAATGAATGAAACGGTTTCGGAAAGTTGGATCAGTGTTCACGAATCACTCGCGAAGAGTTGAATTTTCAGATTGACAAGCGTCACGAACGAAGCAACGAAACATTTTTTGTCTACACATCCTCGGCATTCATTCCTTTGTTCACTTTTTGGACGAGTGCAGGGTCAGGCAGAGCCATAGAGTTGCGAGGGCAACACGAAACCAGCGCGAGGCAATCAATCAACAACAACAACAACACAATGCACTACACTCTATTTTGCCAAACAAATTTGATGGGGAATATTGACAACAATTGATTGATGTGCTACTTGCTACTTAATTCAAGTCAAGTTGCAACTGCTGCTTACTTACTCCGACTCGACACATAACTGTTCATGGTGGAAGTGGAAGATTGTTGATAGTTTGTAGTTGGTGGAGGACTGGAGGACAGAGGACGACGACTGAGCAACTGTCAACTGTAGTGAGCAACAGCAGTTGTGTTGTGACATTTGCACAGTTGACAGTCAACAGTTGGTAATTTGGGGGTGGGAGGAGATGTGGACAATGGATGTGGTCGTTAAAAATGAGGTTTTGGATAGCGGGAGCGGAGACAGCTGCGAGGCGACCGCGACTCCAGATTCCTGTTCTCGTGAACGTGAACACGCCGACGAAGGGGGTAGCGGAGGAAAACGGAAAAGGTACAAAGAGATGGAAGGCACCTCCAGTCACCGCTACATTTGTCCTTCGTGTCCAGCTTTGGGAAACATGACTTTTGACCGCTTCCTTCGTCACATCAAGTTCCACCAGGGTTAGTATGTCCTCGCCTTGCCTATTTATTTATCATCCCAACTTTTAGTTTAGTCATTAGTGTAACGGTTAAGTTATAAACCTACTCACGTTCAACTGTCAACGGTTCAACGTTGTTTTGTATGTCTGAATTTAGAGCGGCCGTACAAATGCGTGGAATGCTGTTGGCACCTGCCCAAGGGAGAAGAAGGTGTGGAAAGACACTGGAATGAGTACCACCGCGGCTGTCAAACATCTCCGAAAGTCGTGGAGGTTGCAGCGAGCGCAGGGAGTGTGTGGAAGTGCCACCTCTGCAAGTCCCACAAAATCTCATTTGAAACTCTTGCCGAACGAGAGAAGCATCGGCGCAAGTATCATGCCCCCAGTAAGCTGGCGTCAGACAACAAAACATTCTTGAATGATGACTGATGACATCAAATTTTCTGTTTGTGTGATTGGCATTGGCGCTCAATTTTATCGCCGCAGGTCTCAAAACCCCGAGCAAGTTTTCCTGCCAGCGCTGTCCTGAGATTGGTACCCAATTCTTGCATGAGTGGCGTCTTCACCGCGCCCTGGAACACGCCGACGAGAACGAGTTCTGTTGCTTCTATTGCGAAGAGGAGTTTCGAATTAAAATTAATGAAGACTTGGGTATGTTTTTATGAATCGTAGTGCATCAAATAGATTTTGTAAAGGGGCTACTACATGTGCTAGTAACATGGAACTGGAAATGTCTTCTTTTTCAGATATTGTCGACAGGAAAGCGTTGAATGAGCATCTGAAGGAGGTGCATCCTCTACTCAAGCCGAAGCTGCTCTTCGAAGTGTGTGTCCACTGTGGCGAAGTCTTTTCCCAGCATTTTGCAGACAAAAACTTGGCCGCTCACATGAAGGACAAACACAACGTCACGCAAAAAATGGAAATCTCGTGTCCAATCTGCCAAGATGCTTTCACTCGCCGCGAACACCTTGTCAATCATTTGCTTCGACACAGCGAAAGACGGATAATGTGTGAAATTTGTGGGTGGAAGGGAGTAATCGAGTTTGATTTAACTCAGCACAAATTCCATAAGCACAAGATTGTCTCGGAAGAAAAGATGATGTTTCGATGTAGCTCTGAAGGATGCAGATTTCAGTGCGTTCTAAAGAGCACGCTGGATAGGCATGAAGCAACAAAGCACGACAATGAAAGGTGTCCTCCTTCCTTCCTTTGCAACGTCTGCGGCAAATCTTACAAATCCAAAGGATCTCTCAAAACTCATGGAAAGCTCCATTCTAAAGCGCAACACACCGTTCAATGAGTTTTCGTCGAATTCCTTTCCTTCAACTATCTTTCGCCTGAGTGAGTTCTTCTTTTAGCAACTAGCACTAACAACCACTTATTTATGTACGAGCCATGTGGCTATTTTGAAAATAAGTTACAGTTACCTGCTTTCATTATCCTCAGATCCTGTAAACTTTGATACTTTCACTTAATATTGCGGATTAAAGTCTGATTAAAAACGAACAGTGGAGTGAAAATTAGAATTTTTAAATCGTTTTGGAAGCCATCATCACCTTTTTTGCACCCTGAATAGATTAGTGTGGAATGTGGAACAACTTGTCACTATTTAAAAATATTAAAACACACATAACTTGTTAACTTTATTCAGTATGGAGTGTAGTTAGCTCAATCCCTCACATTCAAACCTTTCTGTTTGAATTTTTTTTTGAATGGTTTCGGTTTGGCCGTTACAAAGTTACAGCGTCATACATAAAGAATTGACAAATATTGTCCGTCTACGAACTTGGCAAAATGACAAGGTTTTGGATCTCGATTGTCGAAGCGAAACCAGATTTGGGAAATGTGCTGGCGGCTATCGTGGTAATGGACAGACACCGTCAACATTTTCAACAACTTGCTTCTTGTCAGACAGTTCGCTGTGCAAGTTATAAACAAGCCTAGCGGAGATATGTTCCTTTTGCGATTGACTTGCTCAGATGATTCTGATTCGTACGGAGAATCTTGGTGGATCGCTGGGAAAGGAAAGATGAGATGCGAGGACAGGCACACCGGGGAACGTAATTTTGCGTGGGGGATGGAGACCAAAAATGTACAATAGTATAAATTTCGTAAATATAAATGCATCGTAGGAGGTACTATATATACCCTGAAAGTACTTCAAACGGGCCTGAAAATCCCTTACTTTGAGATTATATTTTACGGGGCATTTGAAAATGGTTGTTATTCTATATGCAGGTTTAATTTTGAAATACTGAAATATTTTTCACCGATTTTCAGTAGCTTTTCGCATATTTTGAAGAATTTTCAGCAATTTTTAACTTTCGATCATTTTACACCAATCTAAATGAATTTGCATCAATTATCCTCAATTTTCAGTAATTTTTGACCGATTTAAACGAATTTTCAACCATTTTTTGATAGTTTTTGATCATATGTAGTGATTTGATACAGATTTTTTATTACAATCCACATGTTTTAAGGGGATTTTAAAAGAATATACGATTATTTCAAAGATTTTTGAATGCTTTTCATTCAATTTGACTGCTATTTTCAAATGTTTTATGAACTTTTCATCAAATGCTTCCACGACTTTACGAGGTTTTGAATATTTATCTAAATTTCTGTCTTGTGAGAGCCGGATACACTTTCTGGAAATTATTTTAAAAGTTCATTGGTGTGAGATGTTTTTAATATGTAACCAAGCTTCCTGTGCGAGGATGAAACTGAAACGAATGGATTGAAATTGGCTTACTCAAATCGGATACATTTTGGATTGTGCACATGCACGCATCCAAAACTTTCTCACTTGTTTCTCTGTTATTTGTGGGCATATTTGCTGCTGTATTCCAAAAAAAGTATATATATTTTGGTCTCAAAAAATGCACACAACACGAGCCTAAGAAATGCCTGCCTTCAATTATATGTTAAGTAAGGCCCACGAATAGGTTTGTGCGAGACAAGAATAGGTTGGATGGGGCACGTAGCTTCAGTCATGATGCCATTTATGTAGTCCTGCTGACAAAATTCTGCTATTGATTGGCACATTACGGGTTTTAATATGGAATGTAGGACAGAGCATTTTATGTCTTCTCTACATGCATGCTAGCTTAATGCTTGATAGTTTTTAGGGGAAGTGAGAGTTCGTGAGGGAATCAACAAGATAAAGTGGCTGGCATGAGGACGTGACGCTTGTCAGCCGAACCTATTCCTCGAGTATTCTTTTATTCTGGTTTTGATGTATTACAATGTAACAATGTCAAAATGCTCATTGCGTCATTGCATTCTCAATCCAGTCAGATCGGATCATTCGGATGTGGAGCAGACGCACAAGTGGGCATGTGCTCATTTATGGTGAATTATGATGTGTGCAGAAGGAGAATAAAATTATACAAGCCAATGGTATTTTGACGATTTAAAAAAAACGCTTAGTTGGTAATAATGTTCTTTTAATCAATAAACGAGTAGCTTGAACAACTACACAATTCTACCTTACCATTCCACATAATTCCATTGCGCAATATATAATAATAATAAATACAAAAAAGTAAGAAATCCACAAACCAAAGCCACCTGAGCTAGGTGATATGTTTCTTTCGAGCGGAAGATATCATAATTGGGACAAATGTCCGCTAAAATTGGTAATCTTGTCTCGGTGGGGCTTCAGAGTGTCATCTTGCCAATTGCAGTGGTTGCATTTTCCAAACCGAGTGCCTTGACATCGTGAAGTATGTCCGACCTGTTGGTCTTTGTGACAAATGAAGTGATGTTTTGATCGATGTGCTGGAGCAGGTCAGTCAACTCGAGCGCCTTCGCAGCAGCCAAAATCGCGTAGTACATTGACATATCCTTGAAGTCCATGTTTGAGAGCGAAAATGTGAAGGTTCCAGTTGACAACCATTCGAAAATGACATCCATCACTTTGGCATCGAGATGGAGACAAATGTGGAGGCGGGCAGAGTCTTGTCCCTTCAACTCCGCTATCTCAATTTGTCTTCGGAGGAAGGGACTCTTTCCAAAAGCACTTGCCTTGATATCTGACCCCTTCTCGTTCCCCTTCCAAGTCAGTCTCACTATCGCCTCCGGCTTTTCCGGACCACTGCTGTTCGAAGGCTCCTTGACAACATCGGGAGCCAGCTCGATGCCCACAGCTGCCGACTGGAAGTTGATTGCGGTGATGATGAGACCGAAGCGGAGGTTCTCGGGAAACGGCTCACAAAGCTCAATGAACTTCTTTCCCAAGATAACCTTCTCTGATCCATCGAGGGTGATGCACGTCTCAGGGACAATTTCGCAATCAAGGTCCAAGTTCTCCTTCAGCCGGTCCACTTGAAATTTGAATGTTTTCTCCATCGCCTCGTTGGAATCTGAAGTGTTTTTCAGTTGGACGAGTAAAGAGAGCCATTTTCCCTCCGTGTCATCCGGGATGGGATCACCCAAGGCGAAGCGGAGGGTCGTCGTGCCCATGTCAACTGTGCAGGTGGCGTTGTTCATCAAACCATGCCAACATGTTTTCCAGTCTTCCAGCACCCAAACCACTGCCTCCTCCTTCTCCACAACCACCTGCAATCAACAAGTTCGTCATTTTAGATTTGTTCGATCAGGTTGTATCAGCTCAAATGCTTAAACAATATATTAAAGACGTCATTTGAAATGAATGAAATTGATTTGAAGAATGTACCTTTGGCACCATTTTCTTGCCCTTCTCGTATGCACTTTTTCGCGTCCTAAAGTCGACAGACATGACTGGAAAAGGACTACTTATATTTTAGCGATTTCGTGAGTATTTTTAAAGATTGTCTCTGGAGTTTGCTTACAGCACAAAATCACAACGAACAGGCCTTGCTCTTGTCTTGCTGCACATCTCACAACTCCGATTGACTGCAGTGGAATGAGAACGCCTTGAGATTTTGAAGGTGGCTTGGCTCTACTTCACTCTCTTCGGACTTGATACATGCCTGCACTCTGCACTCGCAACAATGAGAAGACTGCAATTGTGTAGGGCAGGATGCACCGATGCAGCTACACAAAGAGGGACGGGAGAGTGCAGACAAGGGAAGGGAAACCTACATTCATCCAAGTTTTAAGCTGCAAAGTGCAAGGGTCTACTGCTTTTTTTCTATTTTTAAACAAAGGGCAAGGGAGTTGAGACTTTTCTTCAGACTTGGATTCCTCTCAACCGAAATATGTGTATAACCCACGTGTGTAACCTTTCCCTAATATTCTGCATCGGACTGTGTTGAGCAAAAGATATTAGTAGCTTTGTCCTTTCGAGTGAAGCTTACAATATGCGTGCATAAATATAGAGTGTGCACGTGATACTTGGCTGTTTGGTTTTAGGCCCTCAAACCAGGAAAACAAAAGTTTACCCTATAAATCAGGGAATATTCTTACACTTTTTTTTACCATGTCCTGGGACTGGGACCTCATGTTCTGAAGCCAACTTTTGAAACATTTTTCACTCCGCATTCTGTGGAAAATCCAAGGACTTGAGCATGAATGAACACATGCAAAGAGCAAGAGGAGTAGTAACCAAATCCATTTTATTGATTGACACAATGAAAAAGTATATAAAGGTTGGTTGGACAGGCGACCCATGTCCTCTTCACTCCAACTTTGCTGAGGATCGTTCTCTTGCGGAGGTTGGCGCCGACATAGTTGACCTGTTGTCAGATCTCTGCAGCTCCTGCCTCATGATCAACTCGTTGACGAGCTTCTGCTCCCGCTGCATTTTCCTCCGCAAGCCGGACGGCATGTCGGGGATGAGCCAGTGAAGTAGGAACATGATCACTCCCACTAAATTCTGAAACAAAATAAATTCAAAATAAGCATCTTCAACTTGAACATTTGCGAAAACTTTTGTATCGTTGCACTCGCCTGATAAACAATGACAAAGACAAGTCGCGCCAGCCAAATCTGCCAATGCTCCATTCGAAAGCTGTAAGGCGTCCCCTCACGGTCCTCCTCTTGCCGAAGAGTCGGATAGCTAGAAATGGACAGAATGTCATTGAATTGCGAAAAAATTGAGAATTTTGAGGGGAAGAAGGATTGTCTTACTAGCAAGCTTTAACTTCACGAAAATCGGTGCGGAGCAACACTTGCTCGCTCGGCTTGAACTCCAGGTCATCCACGTAGAACTTGGTGAGGGAGCTCTCCAGGTAGCCCTTGAGAGTGCCGTAGTCGGGATGAGTGGCGTTCTGGAGCACATAGCGGTACATGAGCTTCGGGATGAAACTTGAGGTGAGCGCTATGACGCAAGCCTGAGGTGCAGGAACAGAAACATGTCAGAATCATGGGATAAGGACAAATGTCGAGGACAAGCTTTTAATAATGGTTTACATTCGCGAGAATGGCGACTTTGACAACGCCTTCAATCACACTCGACCAAATGCCAATGTCCTTGACGCGGATGCCGACGGGGCGACGGAAGTGCTTGAGCATCTTGTTCGCATCCACCCGCACCTCGAAAATGTTGTTAAGCAGAGCAAAGAGTGGGGCGAGGGGAAACGCCGTCACGAAGATTGTCACGAAACCAAACTGAACCACTGCAAATATAAAGGCAAATGTGCGGAATAATTGAGAGTTGACGTTGGGGTAATGTGAGACAAGAGGATTTTAGTACCCATTTGAAGGTACTCGTTGACGAGGGCGTAGTTGGACCACTCCAGAAGGTCGTAGTCGTGCGTCCACTGCATTTCTCTCGTCGATGACCTGCTCTCATCGCGGGAGAGACGGTGCTTCTGCTTCTCATAGAGAATCCCCTCCACCGCAGCCACCTTCAATCTCTGCTTCGTCCTCCGCACAATTCGCTTCAAGCCTGGAGACGTCACCTGGAAAATCATGCTTCGTGCCTGCTTCCCGATCATGATCACGACCATTTGGATGCAGAGCTCTGGCATGCAGCTCACCCCGCACTCCTCCTGCCGCAGGCCGAGCAGCGTGTGATAATTGTTGGGTGCCCCCACCCACGCCCCCTTGAAGAAGGCCACGTAGAAGATGGACCCATAATTGTTGATGAACTCGAGCAGATAAATTTTGAGAGTGTAGCTCGAGTCCCACTGCGGCTGCGTGCGAGGACACTCCAAATCGGTCAGCTTCTCAGCGATCCTCTCGTACACTTTCCCAAAGAGAATGATGAAGGCGAGATTGAGGAAGGCGGCGGAGGTGGTCACCACGAGCTCCTTGCTTGTCCACCTCTTGTCGTTGCCAGTGATTTGCGCATTGGTGAACCAGAGTCGGTACATGATCACGCCGACAAGAGCGGCAACTGCCATCGTGACGAGGAGGAGGACCGTTGACAGGCTCAGAAGTTTGAAGGGCAACCGTTTCTTCCAGAATGGCATCTCCAGGTCAAAGTCGTAGGATCGATGTTTCGCCACACGTTCTTCCGCAAGGCCACCTTCTACTTTATTCCCTTCCCCCACGGATGCTGCCTTGTCCCTTTTCCTGTAGATTTTCTTCAGCTCAGCCACGTATTCTGGACGGGGATTCACGTCTTTCAGGTCGAAGTTGGAGAGATCCCAGCGGTACGTGATGCGGGAGGCGTATCTCTTCCAAAAGTCCAGGAAGCATGCCACTACACAACAAATTCATGCAAAAACATTCCAGACAAAGTGTTCAAAGTGGGCAGTTTGCAAAATGTGACTCACTCCAGACGGACATGAGAAGAGCAAAGACGAGAGTGAAGTCGTTGTCAAAGAGGTGAGCCACTTTCGAAATCTGGCATTTTTCCGAGATGGTCCAGTAGTTGCATTTGTCGCTGGCACACATTGGACACATGATGAAAGTCCGATTTTTGTCACAAATGTCTTGTCTGCAAAAAAAATCAACAAAACTGTTCAAAAAGGTTCAATTAGATTTGCACACAAGAATGGTTGTGGTTTGCTGACACATATTCGTCGTCGTCGATTGAGGAAAGTCCGTAGAGAAATGTGAGGATGCCGAAGAGAGAGGCAAAGACGAGCATTTTGATGTAGTAGCCCAGCCATGCGAAGTAGATGGCGATGTGGACGCCCAAGTAGTCCTTCACCACGTCGAGAGGCTGGTACCTCAACAAGTTCGAGTAGCTAGCCCAGTGCGTGTACAACCTGTGCCTCGTCGTATTCACATTCCCAAGACGACCCTGACAAAACATATGCACAAGTGCACAACATGAATCAAGAGAGGAATTTGGATAATCAGAAGTAATTCAATGGAGGTGTTGGCATAAGAAGCATACATCGTGAAGGGGGAAGGCGGCAGTGTAAACCCCTTGCTCCTCTAGTCGCTCGTAGCCAAAGGCAAAGTGGTCCCTGTCCAGGTGCTCCCCTTCTTTGTAGGCCTTGTTCTTGAGGATAAACTGGAGGATTCTGGCTCGCATCGCGAGAGGAATCGTGGTGGCCAAGTTACTTTCCTGAATGTCGAACAAGTACTCTCTGTCCCTGCTGAAGGTGCCTGTGAGGGAGTGACACTTTTCTGGGAAGAGGAGCGGATCCAGCAGAACCCACCTGCTCATCACCTTCTCCCACACGGAATCCACACAGCTACGAGCCTGCTCTTGTTTGCACGATTTCTCCACTTCATCTCTCGTCTCCCGCTTCATCGGCAACTGGAGCCGGAGGATCTCGCCGTATCTCTTCAGCACTTCAAGGGGCGCCCACAATTTCAGCACTCGAAGTTGAGTCGCTCCACTCCTCGAGTGGCTGAGGAGGAGACCCTCTTCTTTCAAGTTCTCCTCGAAGATGCGCCTCTTTTGGAGAGCGATGTCGGTTGTAGCTTGCTCTGAAGATTCGTCCCAAATCAGGACAAAGTCAGGATTCTCCTCTTCCTCGTTGGCTTCCGCGTCTCCTCCTCCCTTCTCCTCGCTCCTCTCACTTTTGCCCGTGTCATTTTCCACTTTCACCACTTTACCCTTCTCGTCACTCGCTCCAGCTTTCAAGTCTCCCATTGTCGAGAAGGGGAATCAGGGGACGTGCTGAATTTGTTGGACATGTTCTCCTTTGCGCTGTGCAACTCACACTGCTCGCTTCTGTCAACAACATGCCTTGTTTTGGAGAGACTGCGAGTGCGAGGTGGTTGATCCATTCAAAACTGGAATCGATTTTTCTGGTAATTGTGGAGGTTTGCTGAGTGTGTGTTTATGATGCGTGAGCGCGAGGTTGTTGAACCAATTGCGTTTATCACGCTGTTCCAAACTCAAGTGCCACGCTGTTCTCTGGAGAGTGGTTGCCAAGCAGCCTGGACAAAACACTTCCGGATTGAAATGGGACGGTGTAGCTGCCACTTGCACACTTCCTTGATGAAAGCTTGAGACCCAGGAAATGTGAGTGACCAAAGCATGGGGCATGAGGAATCTTTTATTGCGAGTTTAAGTAAGCGAGTTGTCATTGTCCCAAGGGCACGTTCTTGCTTATTCATCCCACCTCATGCAAACCATCTAACATAACACTTTTAATCATAACGAAAATGGACTAAATTATTTTGATTGTTCTTACTTGATTTTGTAAAATAAACCTAAAACAAACTTTTGCAACATAAAATTTGCACTCGTGCCAAATGAATTGGTCAAGACGACTGACTAAAGACGTGTTGATTGTGGGGATTCTCACTTCCCCCTTGCTCATGGGACCTTGGGACAACATATTTCAAGTTTGAGTTTGAATTATTTTTAATTTCATAATTTTATAATTTGACATGGAAAATGCAGAGACACTATCAGACTTGCGAGGTTCTGTGGATTTCGTGGGAGGTGATGGATTGGCACCAATTGGAGAGTTGGACCAACGGGAAGCGGATCATCATCCTACTTCACGGGTTACGACAACGTAGATTACGACCACGTGACCAAAGGTCAAGGTGGGAAAGGTCAGGCTGAAGCCATTGTCACTTTCAAGTTACTTCCATCGCCTCCCCCTCAACATTCGGGAGAATGGGGACTCGGGGACATGTTCTGATTCCCCAAATTGTTCTTTTTTAAACTGATTATTTTTGCCTAGAATGTGCGATGGCAAAATTCATTTTTAATGTTCCTTAAATATTTAAACGAAGGCAACAAGTTTTTATGGAGAATACCAATCCGATTTCTTAGGAAATAGTTGGGAATGTGAGTCATCAAATTCCTTTCGTGTTAGCATTTTTATCATGTTGTTCTGTTGTTCGAATTAGTCTGCACACTCGAGCATATTCAATGCGAATGTCAGACCACTTCACACGTCACAAACAGTTGGAGGTGAAGCTCAACTTGAGAGGAAGAGTCATGTAATGAGGGAACGCACGAACGCATATGTATATGCAAAGTAGTGTGAGACAGAGCCGTAATGAAGCAAGAGAACAGCTAATATTAAATTATGCGGAAATTGGGACAACGTCGATTAGAAATGAGGAGGATGTGTTTTAGCAACAGACGGAGTTGCCACTTTGCTTCTCAAATTTACGAAAATTATTGTCATGGGGAAATAAACGGTTTGAAACAAGCAATGTAAAGGTTGCGAAATGAAAAAGGTCTTGTTCAGAAATGATGGAAACAAAGTCATTTCATTTCAACCTTTCTCATCTCATTTTGAAGGTTTAAACTGTCCTGTTGTAACTTTAGTAACTTACACACAACCTCAAACTAGATACTCTTTTGGAACCTCATACGCAAATAGTCTCAAAAAGGTGTTTTATGGTAATGAATAAACTCTATTCTATCAGGTCAATACTGGAAACTAAAAATAAAATCATACTGGTAGAAGCACTCATCATGTCAATCATCCGTTTTGGAGCTGTGTCTTGGCTCAGTACAAAATCTAAATCTGTG